>JANHGB010057295.1:0-26832 GCA_026283785.1 Coracopsis vasa
AGGAGGGCGGGCAGGAGGGATGGAGGGAGAGAAGGGGCGGTGCTCCCCCGCCCTGCTCCGCCCCGAGTAGCGCCCATCTTCATCCCCGGGGGCAAGGGGGCACCTCGGCCCTTTTTCTGTCTTCACCCAGGCGGGGGCAGCTCTTCCAGCGGCCTGAGGAAGCCCTCCTTGGGCTTTTTGTGGAGTTTTTTTACGGGGGTGTGTGTTTGCTCCCCTGGGGAGCTGGGTGTGCTCCGAGGCTGCAAGTCTGTTCGCCTTCAGCGGACTTGGGAAGGAAACTTAAACAGAAATAGGCACCGAAGCTGGGATGAATTTGAAATAGGCTTTCACCTGTCTTTTTTGTTTTGCAGCTGTTAATTTCGGCGCTTAAAACGCCGAGTGGTTTATTTGTGAGTGAAATCAGGTAATCTCATTTCGGAGGGCTTGCCTTAGCCTCGCGGGGAAGGACGGATGAGCTGCTCCCCTGGAATTGCTAGAGCAGAAGGAACAGTTCTGCTCCCGCCGAGTAACTGGCGCAACGCTTCTTTGTATTAATTCCTGCTTAATATTCAGTACACAAAGGAGAGCTAACAATCTCCTTTTAGTGCCATAAGCATTCCAAATCAGGGCAGCGGGTCTCCTTTTGAGGAAGCTTTACATCCCTGTCCTTTATTCATTAAAATAACCCTGCCTAAAGAACCGAGTCCTTCACGCAGCTAAATGGTCTTTCAAGCCTTACAGATCGTGCAGTCTTGGTGAAGCCACCGAAAAAAGGTGCCTTTCAGATGTACCCAAAACCTCTTTAATTTTTACACTAGGAAGACACAGACACAGAAGTTGGGAAAATTCATCTCTCGCATAGTTTCTATACCACAGGAGAACCCAAAGATTGCTTTCCTGTTACACAGGTGTCTGTAGCTACTGAACTTGGTGGGTTTTATCATATGTACCAGGATATTTAGGGCTCTCCTTAATGCTCCAGGTAGCTGTGTCACATGCATTTTAGGAAAAGCTCAACAAGCAGCTCAAGGAAAGGCCACATTTTTTTCTAGAAGCATTAAAAGTTTAAGATGCTCAAGTTTCAGCCCCTTAGGCCCTAAAATACAAATATAAAACTTAATGGAATTAAATGTTAAATTCTCATAATTTGATTTATTTTAAAAGGTCTAATTCACAGTTTTCAGTTACCTTGAATCTACAACTCTACCCACATGGAAGGAAAAAGAGGATTCATTTTTGTGTAAACAGAAATCACTACATTAAAATTCATTAAACTGAGAATTTTCCATTTATTTCAGCAGAGCTGTATCGGGCTCACTGTTTCGAGGTGACTGAGCTGGCTGGCTGCAGGCTGTCATTGTGTTACATCGACAACCCCACCTTTTCCCATCTGCAGCTAAGTTTGAGGAAGTGGGAGAGCTCTCTTTAAGCCTTTAGAAAAGGATGTTTAGCACATTACTCACAAGAAACCTCATGGTCTATCACAAGGAGAGAGCAGCTGCCCGTGTCACACAAGGGGACTTTGGGTAGCTGGAAACCTGCTGTTTCACGGCAAAAGTGCTTTGTTTTCCTTTGAGAAGTGTCCAGTACTGATACCCCCATACACATTCCTGCAATTTTCACTGTTTCTGGAATTGCCTGGTCTGCCTTAACAGAAGGTTGGTGCTGCTATTATCACATTGGTCTTCTTTCCCATACAATAGTGCCAAGTAATAAGAATTTAAAAAACAGACTGAATTTCTCATACTTTGCATAATCTTCTTTCTCCTTGAGTTACAAATAAAGCATTGTATTCAATTAGACTCACAGCAGGTGAAAACCCCAATTAGTGAATCCATTTTCTTGGCTTTTTTCCCCTACCTTACACCCACACACCACTTTCTTTTTTACCTCTTTAAAAAAGAAAAAAAAAAACTATAAAGGGGAACTCTGAGTCATTCCTCAATTGAAAAGCAAATTAACCCTTTGATCTCCCAAATCAAACTATTACCCACCCACTTATGAACATCCACAGGAAAACAAGAATGTTGAAGGATTAAGGGATTAAGGCCTACTAACTTTATTATTTGATTTTATGAAAAAAGTCTATTTAATAAAGTTCTGATTGTTGTCTCCAAATTTACAAAAGCTTTTTAGCTGTTTTGATTGACCTCAAAATTGTATTTTTGCTGTATAATGCACTCAAGTAATACCACTCTTAATCCAACTTACTTTTAAACTAACCATAATTTATTACAAAAGTATATTTTGTTTGCAGTGTAAATGGTTTCTGTATTTGGCATTTGTAACTGAAGCCAATCTTTATGCCATACTTAATTTTAAACCATTTATTTGATAAAAGAGAGTCTTCTTCCTGGAGAAAATAAAACAGGATTACAGAGCAAGCAGAATTTTAATTCCCTATGGTACTTTTCTTATCCAAGGGCTATTCAGCCAACTTGTGCACCTACACAGGGACTTTAATCAAAAGGAGAACAGTGGCTATTTCTTTTATGCTGTAGGTTTGTCCTGGACTATATCTAATCAAGGTAACTGTCTCTTCAATATTTAACAACACCAGGTACTTAAAGGGAAATCACAGCCCCCTAATAAATAAATAATACCTCTAAACTCTTTCAGGAAAGAATAAAAATAGATGAAAGTGGATGCACAGGCTGTCTGCAGTCCAAAGTGTTACTGGAATCTGTGTATTTGAGAAACCTAATTTTTCAGTTTTAATATATTCTTTTCAGAATGTTGTCCCTTTTCTATGAGGAAAGAGCCACAGACATACACGTATTGAAAATAATAATATGACAATAAAATAACTGACTTCTAAACAGCAATGCTTGAGTATAAATCTTTATAAGTTTTATGCAGATTAGCGTCACTGCCCAATGTTACAGACAGATATGGAAACCCAAACGCAGAAATGGGTAGGGTCTTGCCTAAAACCTCTCAGTAGGGTAGACGTTAAGTGTACAAGTTTGCTTCTAAGTTTAGCACTTTATGAGTTAGAAAACTAGAGAGTAATTTCTTTAGTATCACTGTCATTGAAAGTGAAGATGCAACATTTTCCTGTTAAATAAGTAAGTCTTGCTTCCATAGTTGTGTAAAGTGCATAGTCCTCCTTCTAAATGTGGCTTTGCTATTTCTTAGTTATCTGTGTAGTGGATTAGCAAGCACTTGCCTTGCATGTAAGAAGATGTTGTGGTGCTCTGTGTTGGGCTGGCTAATCCGTTATGCTGTTTGAGTCTATTTTCTTTTTCTTGGTATAAATAAATACTCAGAATCGCTTGGGAGGGTAGGATGACACTTTCCTGGATCATCTGTCTTAAATATGCTCCAAGGGCTGACACCTCCTGGATTTTTTTCAGGTGTTTGTTGATAGCTCTCTCAGAAGAGCCAAGAAGAGAATACTGTTTTGGATGCTGCTGGTTTGGGGTTCTTTTTGGCTGTTTGCACATTACCACTGGAAGCACATTAAAATACTATAAACGCAATGAAGAAAATGGTTTTGGAATTCTGCATTCCTTTTCCCCAACATTGTAAATTAAAGACCTATTGAAACATTCATAGTTCTGTATACTTATAATCAGTTACTTACATCACAAGAGAGTTGGGGAAGGAGTATACCACTTTCTGTCTGAGAGAAACCCAATCTGTCCCCTGTATTACAGAGCTTGCAGCGATTTAATGCACAGTGTGGAATGTACTGATGATACACAGCACGTGTGACAGGAGTATATCTGTTCCTCGCAAATACATGACAACCCAACCTCTGCGTTCCTTTAGGCTGTACTTCCTTTTACTACAGTAAAGACACCTGACTGAAACTGAAATCTTAGTCATCCTACGAGTTTAGTATAACAGAGCTTCAGGAGCAGTCTCTGTGTGCCTTATGTTGTGCTGCATTGCATGCTGTTGATAAAAGACGAATTAGAGGGTGCCTGTCATTTTGGATATATTAGATATACATAGCTAATACATATTCATCCTGCTGAAATCTTGGAAAGGCTAATTTGGAGAGGCTACCTTTAATTTCTAAGCTGATAGTGACAATTGCAGTAACAATTGCAGTAAAAAAGTGTCTGTTCAATCTCGACTGCCAGGTGTATGATCCTGAAAAGAGGAACAGAGTGAGACTGAGATTAAGTAAGATTACATGCATTGCTGGATGCAACGGATAGCACATCACAGTTCCACCAGCACTCTGAGCTCTTCAGGCACACACCTGTAAATACCAAAAGCTCTTTTTTACCTTCTATACAAACCCACAAGAAATAAAGAAAATTAAGAAAGGAATAACCCCTCCTCTTCCTGGATGGAAAGGAATTGGAGTGTGAATAGTCCCAAGAATGGCAAGACTAAGAAGCAAAATGCTGGCAAAATGTTAGGTAACTGAAAGTATTAAAAAACCCTCTGAAGCAAAGTTTTTGGACAGCTAACCAAATTAAAAAAAATATAAAAAAAGACTTAAAATCTACCAGCAGAAAAATTACACCAAACAAAACTGCTTGCTGATCTTTACAATATAAAAACAAGACTTGAAAAATAATAATTAAACCATAGTAAATTCTTGGTTTGAGGAGTCTGTATTGGCAAAATGAACGGTTATTATTTCAGGGAGCAAGGTTGAATAAAAATGAAGACTAATAAGGATAAATTAAACAAAACAGTGAAGGCAGACTCTATTTCTTACTTTTCTTTCTGTGCCCAGTTAGAAATAAATGACTGTTTTGCCTCCCGAGGGATTAAAATAAGCAGGATTTCATAAACTCTCTTGCTCACTGACTCTCTTTTCACCTCAAAATCTTCATTTCCATGCATAAAATTATGTGTCACAAACACAAAAGCTGGCTTCCCACATCATTAACTTCTCTACTGTTCCCTATAAATGTATAGGTCTCAACACCAAGAAATTGCATCTTGCAGTCCTACTTTGCTTAGAGTCCAGACAACCCGATGTTAGCTATCAGTCACCATGCGTACATTCCTGGTCCCTCAGAAGCAGCCCTGTCTTCCAAAGGCTTCCACAGACATTAAAGGAGAAGCATGCCTTCCTTTTTTACTAACTTACTTTTTGGTTGCGTTCTGCAACACATGTATTTCTGAGTCTATAAAATCTATCTTTTTTTATTACTAATATCATACGAGCAGAAAAGTTTTCCTTTCACTAAGGACATTTTTTTTCAAATGCAAATATTATCTAGAAAATACTGATTTGGGAAAAAAGGCTACATAGATCATGCTGGATTACATACTGGGATGTTCCAATGGTAAGGCTGCACTTAGCATTAAAAAAGAGAAATCTGTTGCATTTTATGACAGCTATATGCAGGCAAGTTCCCAATCAGACCACTAGCTTAGCAAACTTTACACTTTTGAATGAATACATTAATTTTTTGCTGTCTGTATTTTAGCAACAGATTCTTTGAACCTGTTTTATTTACCATAGTTTCCTAAATGATTATAATATACTACACATAACATTATAATATATAATTGTAACAACAAGAGGCCTTGCCTATTTCTATGTACAAACTAGGCTTTTCCATCGTCTTCCTGAACATGTTGAAGTTATTGACCTTAGCAAATATGATGAATTTGAGGTCTACCTCTAACCTTTTTCCTAGATTGGACTATGCGGAGCCCTGATGTGAGAAAGGGTTTGATTTACCTCCTTGGTAAATCAAACTTGCATTGATTTAGTTTCAAAACTGGAGAGTCTTTAGCTTCTCCCAATATTCTGGTGTAAACATGAGCAAAGCTTAGTCTTCCTGCATAGCACTGCTTTTCTCTCTCTTCCTGAATGTCTTACGTGGGGATCCAGAAATCAGATGAAAGTGCAGCACTGCACTTAGGGAAAGAACCAGCCCAGAGAAGTTAGTAGCAGGAGGGAGCATTTACACCTAACTAGCCTCACCAGTAGTTCCATCCAGGCTAAATCCTTCATCTGATCAAGGTGACATTTCTTATGGTTTATTTGCATGGAAATGCAGCTTCAGGATCAGGGTTGTGCAGCTATTCCTGAACTGAGGTCAGACTTGGTAATGGAAAAAAAAATCTGAAAAGGAAAAGTTTCTGATCTGACATTTCTGAAATCAAAATTTGTATTTCATTTCAAAACAATAGTCTATGAAATAATGTCCTTTATTTTGGCTGCAAAATGAGACAATTGTTCATACAGCTCTGGCAGTGCCTTTTAATGACAAGAGGCAATAGTGTCATCTTGTCCATGGCAAAGAATGATAATTAGTGTTTATATATACAGTCATTTGGAACAAATGCAGACATACAGATTCCCACATTAACTAGTGCTTCCAGAGACGGATGGCTCAATACAAACTACCATGCAACCATGTCCTAGGGCACAGATTTTATTTTATTCTAATTGAATCTAAACATATGTTAGCACTTAAATACTTCAGTAAAGAGGAATAAAAGGAATTTTGAGGTAAGGTAAAGATTATTTCCTAGCTAAAGTGTAAGGAAAGTATTTAATTCAAGTCTTCTGTGGCATGTTCAAGCATTTTGACTTTGGCACATGCTTCACATAATTCCAGACAGCTTCTGCTCCTTCCATTCACTCAACTATAATATGGTTCGTCCTAACAAAGTAGTCCTCCCAGTTTTTGCATTTTGGTATCTTTGTGTAGCTCCTTCTATTTCTGGCACAATAGCTGACACTTAATTCAGGAAAGAACCCTGTGGATGCTAGCATTTAATAGAAGTCAATGTCTAGCTATACTTTCAGTATTTCATACATCTGAACTGAGCTAAACCTCTCATGGTACATCTCAGTGAGGCTTCAAATTGCTTTCAATTCTGTTGGCACACCTGCATTCAGTTCTGTGCTCTCTGTTATTAAACAGAAAATAGAATCTTTTAATGAAAGAATAAACCTGCAAAATGAAGACTGTCTTTCTAGCAACACAGCCAAATTCACTGTGAAAAACTTGCAAGGAAAATCAGGGATGCCATGTCTACACAAAGAGCCTTGATACTTATGACCAAAAGTACACAGATGACATTTAAGACCTACCATAGTCCATTATTAAATCAAGTACAATAGTGATTGTGTGGAGCTCAAAATCAGCCAAAATAATTATTTTCTTTCTATATTAAGCATTTTATTTTTCTACATTGAACTAATCAAACAATTTCCAAATTTCTATTTGGAACTATTTTTTTTTAACCTTAAACAAATTGCTTTCAAAAATGCAATCTCAATCCTGAACAATCCTCACAGCTCTAAAATATTAAGGATTTAAACATTAGCTATGGTCCATATTAACATTCTTAGATCCTTGCTGCCACATCAAACTCCCTTGAACACATTATCAGAAATGTCAACCTACAATCCTACCATATCAACATCTTCAGCTTTTTCTAAAGTAGTCCAGACTTAAAGAGAAAATTCTTACTGCTATGACTAAATGGAGTTACCCAAATTATCATCTCCCTCACCACAGGACACAGAATGCTAGATTATTTGAAAAGATCCAAATACCTAATTTTACATTATCAGTCATAAGAAACATCACAGTTTTGGTCATCTTCCTCTGAAGATAAAAAAATAAAATTATTAAATTCAACCATTTCTCTGTATCTACACAGTACATTACAAATGCAGAGCATTCACAGGATCCAAACCATTTGTTTATTTAATAGTGTCCACAATTTGGAATTTTATGCTGGAATAAATTTAATAGACATAGATAACATATTACCTTCTATGTAGAATACAATTTTCTGAGTGTCTACAAGGTTAGAAAGAAGGATCATTTAAACTCCCACCTCCTGTCTCAGAAAACGTTATAACTGTTTTGAGCATTCACCCCTAATCACAGAAAAACAAAACTAGTCTGTTATATTAAGAAAATACAGTGCTTTAAATTACCGTTCTTCTCTCCAGGTAAATAACTTTCCTTCAATTACTATCAACAGCTCTGGTTTAAAGTTGCCAGATTTAGAACCAACTGTCATTTTGCATACAATTATCACCTCTTCGGTTAATGTCTTTACACTAATGGGCATCAGCCAAGGGAATATAAAAAAGGCAAAACACCGTCAAGCTTATATTTTAAATAAAAACTGCGTTAAGATATGTAGTGTCTAAAAACTTTTGTACTTCAGTACAAAACTTATTTTTACTTAGCGACATTACAATTCTTATCAGTATTTGGAAATTAATCTCTTGTTACTTTTCCAGTTTTGCTGCTGCAGTTGCTTTTCACTCTCATTCTTAAAAATCTAGTGTAATTATTCCTGATATTATTATCCTTCCACCCATGTCCTTCAATTTGTTTTGTTTTAGGGTAACTAACAGAGCAAATAATTTATTAAGGATAAAAATAATTTTGTAAAGATCTGTAAAAGCTGAAAGCCTAGGAATTTTGCCAAATAGAGCGCAAGCAGGGAGTGAAGGATTAGACCCCATCTAATCCACTGCTTTTTTCCAAACCAATGAATTTAATACTGAACTAAAACCTTTGGAGAGTTTTGGTTTTAGCAGCTTCCATACTGAGCATTCATTTGGCTTTATTCTAAGAATGACAATTTAGGAATCAAAGACAATAAATTTCTTTCTTGTTCATGACTCAGGTATCATTATTAGAAGTCTTCCATTTCCCAAAAGGCCAAATATATATATATATTTTTTTACTTCATGCTATATTACTTTTTTTCCTGATAATTTTCATAGTAAACCTTACTTCACTAAGGCTAGCATGCATTTTAAAATTTTTAAAAGGATTATACGCAATGAAAATGTGTATTTGGTGATGACAAAGTGCACTCTGTTGGGTCAGAAATAAAGTGACTGGCTTTGATAACTATGTCCATGGCAACATTATACATGAAATGTGCTAGCAATTTGGAGAATACAAGGACAGTGGGACTAGGTCTATGCTGCCATTTAATTATTTAGTCTATGAAATAGCCAAGAGAGAGAAACTCTCCAAATGTGACAATATTTTGGTTATTTTGACTTTCTAGTGGCATGTTATCTTACACCTACACTGCTATGCATGTCTGTGCTGAGAATAATAGTCATCTCTTGGTCAAAATATCCCACAGTGACTCTTGTTCTTATTGCTGAGAGGTGGACCACTGTACAGCAGACTGGCCATGGTACTCCTTTACATCCCCCTTAGTGTTCCTGTGGACGCAAGGCATAATTTTATTAATTAATTTTTTCCCAAATTGTCTGATCTAATGTGGGAGTTAATGCAGCCCAACCACTGCAACAAATGCAATATCTTTTTTGAAACTAGTTGGGCCTGTCCCTGCAGAACGAACCCATCACATTAAATGGCGAAAACATCTCCCTCCACTGGAGGAAACAGAAGAGTTCTAGATCAGTTGAAATCTCTGTGATTTAAATGCCATGCGGTAGGCTATGATGTGCTAGATCCCCAGGCTTGCTTGATGAGCCTACCAAAGAAATTAGCTGGCAATTAAAATACTAATTTTTAAGTAGAGGATTTTCTATCCAGAAAGCAAGTGATTTGATAAAACCAAGTCAGTGCCAGTGAAGAGCAGCCATATCATAATTTATTTTACAGTGCTGAATGCTCTATATGCAATTTCCAAAGTTTGCTGCAAATTTTCAAAGAAAAAAACTATTATTTTTATTCAAAAACTTTGTAAGCTGGCACAATTTTTGACAGAATTAACTAATTGAAGAATCACTTCAAATGCATACCAGCAGAGCAGCTGGCCTCTAATGGCATTTTTTTTCTTGAAGTTTCATTATCTACAAAGGAATAGGTTTAGGTAACAATCTCTGTAAGAAACTGGTAAAAGGTAGGAGTTTGAGGAGTACTCATCTGCTCTCTCAGACACCTCTGTATTCACGTTACAGCATCTTGCCAACGCTGTAACCTGCAGAAGCACAGTGTGCAAGGAAAATGGTCCAACCTTTTAGTGGACTGTATACCACATACTGTGTTGAATTTGTTTCCAAACAAAATTTTGGCTACATTCCTTAGCAAGTACAGGTTGTTCTCACATTGGCAGACTATCCCATTCTCTCACTTAAAATAATTTGATGGATATTTAATTTCATGGGTTTGCTTGTTCCTAGATGGGCACAGTTTATATAAATCAGTTCCAGCCACCAACTCCAACACTGAAAAAGACAGTTCTTATTTTCCCAATTTAGGTCATTATGCTAAAATTATATTTTTCTCTACTTTGTCTTTTAGTGCAATTTGCAATTAAAAGGATAATTTAAAATACCCTTTACAGAACAATTTCAGTGCCTGTTCTATAGTTTTTCTAGCTCAAAATGTAATTAAATGCTCAGTTTGACATTACATAATTTGTGAGAAATCTAGCAATGGACTTCAGTGAATACAAGATAAAGCACATTGACAGAGAAAAAATACCTATTCATAAGCAATGCATTGTTCTTACATATTGTGTAAATATTACTGGTTTCAGTAATGCTTTTTTTATAGATATGGTTTGGTCTGATCTTCCCTGTCTTGAAGCAATCAGACTGACCACAATTATAGGGAATTTGAATAGCAATATAAGTACTAAATTATTAAAAGCATTACAGCACCAACCTTGGATTGTTGTATATATGTGAGACCAGAACTGAGAATGCTATTTCCAAGGAACTGAAGTTTATTTCATTGGCAAAATAAATTTTTGGTCTTTACTGGAGCATAAATCATAGAATCATAGAGTATCTCAGGTTGGAAGGGACCCGTAAGGATCATCAAGACCAACTCGACACGCAACCTTGCATTTTCCATATAATATACACTATATGAAATTCACTCATAAAGCCATAATAAAGCTCTAAAGTGAGGAGTACATGTAGAACAAGGAGAACATTAAGATTAATGGCATTTTCTGTCAGCTAATATTTTAACCTAAAAGGATCATCTGGTCAATCTCTTACATTGTGTAAATTAAAAAAAAAAGAGGACAGCTACCACTTTTACAGGCGTAGGAATGACAGAGCGGTGGACAGAAGAAGTGGTGGGTATACAGTATAGTATCTCCCACCTGGTATATCATCTGTCTACTGGTAGGTATGTTGAAATAAATAAATGATCAAAAGTAATCTAAATAATAAAAAAGATGAGGTTTTGAAAATAAAATAAGACTTTACAACACAAGCGATATGAAAGCAGCAGGATTATTAAAATGCAAAATCTTATTTATAATACATTAGGTAGATCAAAGCTTCTCAGTGATAACAAGGCGCTGATCGGGGTTGCCACCTGTTTAGTCTCACCTGCAATGGGAATCTGCTAGGTAAAGCTGTGTAAAGTTTGTCAGTACATATTACACTTATGAACAGTTTACATGGGAAAAAAAATTACTCTTATTTTGCTGAAGATCTTTACTCATTATTCATCAGCACATATGTTACTTTCATAGTGAATACAAAAACAAAATTCTGCACAATTCAGGATGGCTTTTGAAACAAAAAAATATTGCTGGTAAATACTCTTACTTGAGACACATCACGTACTTCTTTGAGATAGTGTTAAAAAGACCTGTACAGTATAAAATTAGAATCTATTTGAGCTGTGGTTTTGGACCGCTCAGCTGAAGTCAGAGACAAAATATACTGACAAGCAAATTATCCAGGAAAACTAAAATTCTAGAGAACAGGGCAGGAGGCAGTTTTCTAGATTTTTTGGGTTGGTTGTCTCTTTTGTCTAACTTCTTCACAAAGAAGAGCAAAGCTTTGACTTAAAGAAAGTGTGTGTGCAAATATCTAACAATTATTGGGAGGATCTAATAAAGAAAGAATTCAGGAAAGTTGAAAATCTGCAAGATGCAACAAGGCAAGGCAAGGTAGTGATGATCTTTGTCAATGTCCTTGCTGCAGAACTGGAAAAACAGATGATTAGAATTTCAGTCTGAAGATATCAGAGCAACATTGGGCTCTCAGGACTTTGGCTATTTGTAGGAGATAAACTTACCCATAAAGGAAGGAAAAAGGAAGAATGAGTAAGGGTCACAAAGATCTATTTAAAGTTAGTGGAAGTTTAATTTGGGTTTATAAAATTGGGGAAAAAAATTGCGATGTACTTTAAAAACCACACATACCAAAGAATTATTCAGGAGGTCCCCAGGTGATATAAATAGATGCCATTGACCCAAACCATCCTTTCCATCCTAAACCATTCTATGATTCTGTGATTCTATGAAGAAGGCTGTTGTGAGATTACATGATGTGGGCATACCTGTGCAAACAAGTTTGATAAAGGTCTCACACTGACAATTTTCCACTCCTTATTTCTAGAATAGTGCACAAATGCCCCAGAGCAAAGCAGCATGGAGGATTTTGCACTTGGTTTTCTCAAGAGAAAACTGTACAGATAGATTTGCTTTTTGCCAGCAGCAAATGTTTGTTCCACAGTACTATGGGCACTGATGTGAGAAAATGTGATACATGAGAGGAAATGATGAGAGCCAGATTCTGATCCCTCTTACGCTGCTAAAAATAAGAAGTAATTTGCTGAAATCAATGAGTGTATCTCTGAATCCAAGCAAGCTGCTTTCGGTGCAGAACTTAAATTCGCAGACTTCTGAGAGTAAGTCAGGTGGGAGCCTAAACTGCCCCCAGTATAACTTGGATTCCTCTGTAGGTTCTTCTGCTCAAGATTATTAGAGAGCGATGGAATAGTTATTCCTCCCTCAAACAGGAAGCAAAAGAAGAAATAATAGAATATGAAAGCAAGAACTTATATGGAATGTCCATTTTAGTAAAGATTTCACTTTTTTTTTGTGCTATAGAACAATTAAAATAGTGATGAATAAGGAATGTGCAGAAGAAAACACTGGTCAAATATGAAGATATAGAACACTGCCTGCAACTGAACAGTCTGCTAAGTGTTTTAAATTGTTTGGTAATGTTACAGTAGTACTAAAAGAATAAGCACTTCCATTAACAGGCAGTATTTAGAACAAAAAATAAAGTGAGTGCACCTATTGCCAGGAAGATAATCTGTTGGTGCATTTTGTTTATGCTTCTAGTGATGGTTTATGCCAAAACAGCTCAGTTCAGAAGTCCAAAGTTCAAACCACTATTTGGAAATAGCGGTGAGTAACAAACCTTTGGGAATAATTTTTTTAACCTCTAATTTTCAGGTGATTCTTAAAGTGAAGTACAGCGATAAAATATGCTTTTCAACAACTAGGTCTTAGTGGCTAAAATGCTCTCAGTGGCAGAAATCTGGAAAAAAATTCCTTCTCAGCACTGAAGTAAAATTTCAAGATGCCTTTATTCCAAATTACTTGTACTAAAAGTTTATAGATGGAGAAATAAAAATGTGGTTTAGGTTTAGTAGTTCTAACTCTTGCTTTTTACTTTTTATTCCTGTAATCATAGATATTTCAGCTACAAAATACATAGTCTGTTACTCTCAGGAAAACAGCCGCAAACCACTTATTTGCACTCTACATTGGAGCTGGATATGATTCTGAAGAAGATTAATACATGACACAGAAAGTTGAGGATATTTGTTTCCTTACTTCTGCTTCCAGAGTTCACTCTTTAGAAGGGAAATCTGCAACTAGTATAGCATATCTGAAATCTATACTCACAGAGGTGCATCTCCTTCTGTATTTCTAGACGAAATGCATAACAGCTTCAGTAGCTTTATCAAGGACACTCATAAGTAGAAAGTATACATACATATATTTTGGGAAACACAGCATTTATCTATTTCAGATAAACAAGAAACTGGCAATTTCCTCTCATTTGCCACAACACTGCGCAAGTATCTGTCCCTGAATGAATGCAATCTGGAATGGAAAATAGTAATCTATCACCGATCCTTCCCAGAAATGGCCCCTCTGCCTGTCATTATTACAAAAAACCAAAACTATAAACCCCTTCAACTTAAGGTAAATCTTTCTAATGATGTTATAGTTCAAAGTTTGTAAAGAGCTAATAATCTAAAAAATATCCACAAAGTTGATTTTTAAAAAGGTAGGTTATTTATTTGGTGATTGTAAGATTCAGCGTTGCAAGAAACTAGTATCGAATTTAGTCAGATTTACAAAGAAGCTTGCTTAGACAGAATGCTAGGCAAAAAACCTTTTAGTTAAATGAAGACTAAAATCTGGATTCAGTGAAAATTACTCAGTTTTTATGATGCTTCTTTTCACCACTGAATTTATCTGTGAAGATCAAATGGCAAAATTCTGCAAAATATTACAGTTCAGTATGTAAGTATCTTCACTGCAGTAGGGGATGAAAGTTTAAAAGAGAGAAAATGAACTTCTGTAGCATGCTGAAAAAAGTGAGTGAATCAGCACAGGAGAGATATTAACTTGACCTAACAAAAAAGGTGCTTCTGTAAAAGAAAGAAAAATAAGTGGTTGAACAAATGAACAGATATGTAGATGTTTGAGAATCTCAGGGTTACATCAATCCCCTTCTGTGTAAAAGCCTTCTAAGTGCCAAGCACCAAAAGTAAACCCACCATGGACAGATTTTAGTTAAGCTGAGGGCGATTTCCCTCAGAGGTGTGTGTATATATACATATAAACCACTTTTAAGGGTTTTACAGTTTTGTGGGTCTCACTAGCTAAAGAATTAATACTACAAGGGAAGGTACTAGGAAGGCAATCACTGTATGAAAACGTGCCCTATTTATTAAAATACAGGAATATCTTTCATGGAATGGATTATATGACCAGCTTTTGTGATGCATTAAAGTGTGTTTACTTGTTAAAGGCTCTTATCCACAAAAATCTGCAAAATTAAGTATTTCAAAAAGATGAAGAGGAAAGAAGGAACCTTCCTGTGTCAAATTAAAACCCAGAGACATAATGCTAGAGAACATTCAGTTACTGCTGATCTGTGCTTGTTACTGAACAAGCCAGGGTACGTCAAATTAAAACAGTAGTACTTCTACTGACCTCACCCCATCATCGTATAATTTCCTTAATGTTTTTCCTCTTGGTTTTCTTAACCCCTCTCTGTCTGCACACAAAATATTTGTTTCTAGAGGACAACTATTGCTTCTCCTTTATTGACTGAGTGGTTTCACAGAAGACCTATGCAAACAAGATGCCTCAGGGTGTCTTTAGGAAATCACCTCTTCCAATAAAGGAATTGGAGTACACTCATAATCTACCTTGGTTTACCTTAGCGGGAGCACCCTTTTCTTCTCAATTCTAAACTCTGGCAGACAGAATAATATTTGAATATTGTTTCACTAGGGATGATGTATACACTTAGATTGCAATTCCTGAGGGAAGAAAATAACAAGAATATATAAATAGCATCATTTAAACACCAAAACTAGTAGTGAGCAGATGCACACTCCACTTAACGGGGGACTGACCATGTTTCACCGTGCATTTGTCTTTTACAGATTCTCAGCAGAATCTGTTACTTGATACAGATTCTTGAGTAGAAGTGACAGACTTCATATAAAACTGTACTGTTGAGCAGCAGGCTGGCAATGCATAAATGTCGTGCAGGAGGTTAGATATACACAGCTGTGGAGATTTTGAAATTCAGCCTCTGTCCTGAAAAACAAATACCTCGCAAAACCTGGGAAATTCTAGAACAGTGACACTCAAATGAATATAATAATTTTACCTGAAATATATGGGTTTGAGCCTTTTCTATGTATGAATGACAAGTAAAGAAAAATCTTTTTTTGGAAACAAAAGCACAACAAAACATTTGCTGTTGCCCTGAATACTAATGATGGAAGACTGTTGCTATGGTGATGCTAATTTTAACGCTCTTGCCTGTGGACTTCATATGAACTGCCCATTTTAACTTTTGCAAATGTCATTTACAAAATGAAAACCCATTAATGACTGGTGAGGGCACAATGTTCCACTTTAATTGGAATAATAAGGAATGCTGATGCACAAAGTACAGGTTTGTGAATTGCTACAAAGCCCACACTGTCAAAATTAATTACCACTGATGAGGATTTAGTTCCCTTTTTTTTTTTCTTCTCCAAAGGAAGCCATAGTGTAATACAACCATAGCTTGACTTGAAGTTGAAAGCAGCCTCTCCTTTTAATACCAAGGTGGAATAAAGAAGTGTCCAAGGATGACAATATAAGAAAAGCTACAGCAGAGCTTAGAACTGTGACTGAACCATGCTAATTGAGCATTGATTCAAGTAGCGGGGAAATGCAAGTGCTAACACTGCTGGGGAGAAATGAAATGTTTTTGAAAGTAACAGCTGCTCAGAAAACCAGGATTTGGAAAACAGAGTTTGTGGGTTTGAAGAATTTAAAAATACAAGTTGAGACAAGAAATTGAGTGGGTGATGGTTTGGGCTGGTGGGGTATTGCTGTGACTTGTTAATTTTCAAGTAGATGATGTTTAAAAAACCCAACATAGATAGTAGTGGCAATATCTTTTGTAATGCACCAGGCCCTTGGAAATCATAAGCATACATTTCTCACAAGAAGGGGAAAAAGTTGCAACAACCATTTCTAATTTTGGGGAAATGTCTGAGCATATAAATTAGGTGCTATGTCACTAAAAGCATTTCAGCAGTACTGACTGCGATGAGGAAAGCATACTGCAATGAAAAGCATCACAAGCAGCTGCTGAGAGTGCATTATTCAGACTAATTGTTATTATTAAATATCTCAATTGTAGTACTGCTTAGAGAACCTAATTTAGAGTTGAGATCCATTGTGTTGCATGCTGTATTAACAGAAAGGAAACTTGCCTTCTCTTGTGAAGAGCTGAGCTGGTGAAGAATTTAATTTGTCTTTATGCTATGTCACTATTTCAGTATGAGATCACTGGCAATGAAAGTGGCTTGAGGAGAATAGCTGCTAAAACATTCTTCTAAATTCTCCTTCATGATAGACTATAGTTTAATGAGTGGTCAAACTTTCTTCAAGCACCATTAGTAAGGAATCCACTCTCTATCTATTGGTATGTTTTAGTGCTGGTTTGTTATGGCCTGACCAATTTTGCCCTTGGCTTGTTAGCTATTGTGCATGCTGCTGTACTTGCATATGGCTCTGTGCTCAAGATGGCTGGAATTTCATTGCACCATACAAAATAAAAATACAGCAAAAAACATAGATTCGACTAAAACTGGTTGTGTCTACTGAGTCTGATTTTAAGCGTAAGGTTTTTTGCTAGTGATGCATTTGGTCAGAACTTGTTTTCCTCTTGCTCTTTGGTATATGCAGGAGTATATGCAGGATGACCCAGGGTTAGCATTCTCATCAAAGACTTTCTTCTGTGAGCACCTACTAATCTCATCAAAGGGGTGTTCAGAGCAGGGCTTGATATTGAAAAGGTAGAGAATACAAGCATGCTTATGTGCTACTGCTGAATACATAGTGCGGTGGGTACTCATGAAGCAGCCTGTTGCTCTTGAGGGTCAGCGGTCTCACGACTAATTCATATTTATTCAGTACCCTGCCCAATGGTATATTATCTCAGAACAAGAATGGATAAAAGAAACCCTCTTCCACTCAACAGGAAAAATCCTTAGCAACTAGTTTGAATTCGGAGGGAGCTAGAAGCAAACAGTTTTTAATAAATGTGGAGCTAATGTAAACTAATGACACTGTAAACTAAGTTAGTTTCCTCCCTCATGTTGCAAGGATACAAAGGCTAGAATGTATGGAATATATAGAATTTATCTGAAATAGAGAAAATAATTTGAGACACCTGTCTCCCAGAAAATTGTTACTAAACATTATTATCAAGACAATTGGCTTTTTATGGTCCAGGCTCCCCAGACAAGAAAGTGGTATTTCTGGCAATGTCAGCCCCTGCCAACACTGATGGACTGTCATGGTTTAGACCCAGAGAGTAGCTCAGCAGCATGCAGACTCTGGCTCACACACCTCCTCCCCACTTCTTACAGCACTGCACCAGCTACTAGGAAGGGGAAAAAACCCCAATTGTTACAGCTGAAACCAGGACAGTGACAAAGAATTTGAAGGAGTTTAAGTTAACGGAGCCTGCTGGAGTGGGGACTTCTGAGGGATGTAGATCAATCACTTCAGTCTTCTTCAAGACAAGTCAGACACCTAGTTAAGAAAGATGTGGTTTTGCTGTTCCTTAAAATTCTCTGTTAATCCACATGAACAGGTTGAATGTGAAAAGTATCTGCCTTTTGTGCAGAGGTACAGTAAAACTCATACAGTGGTAACCAACCAAGCAATAAAGCTGCTCCAAATTGTACTCTGAAATTAGGTGATGGAGAGAACAACAGTGCCTCAAACAATTTCTAAGTTCTTCTCACATATTTCATCATTCATGCGACAAAATACTCTGGGCTGTTACAACTAATTTTATGAGAATTGGTAATACAGTGAACACAGCATTTTTTAATGAGCAAGAAATAGCTGAGGCTGAATTAGATTACTGCTAATCAGTGTAACTGAGTACTCAGTAAAAATCTCAGAAGAAGATAATTTTAAGCAGAAATAGGAAAAAAAAATAGTTGTTTGGCACAGGAAAAGGAGATAAAACATTGTATGCATAAGCAACATTAAACGTGTAAGTAGGCATGAAGTGCATGTAGGAGACTGGAAGGATAGCTAATAGAGGCAGAAAAACATTGTGTTAAATCTTGGAATTGTCAACAGAGAAACACTGAGATTTGAAAAAAAACATATGGTTTAGTCTTTTTGAGGTTGGGACTTAATAAACATATAATAGGGAGCGCTATAAAGAAGAGAAGAAAGAAATCTGTAATTAGCAAGTTTAAAAGTCATCAGTACAACTAAATGAAACAAAACTCTGAAAGAAAAGGTCCTGGGGTTAATACTGGGACATGCGCAGGGACTAGAGACTAAAAACAGTGTAAGTAGGATAAACAGGGTGATGGGCCGGAAGCAGTGTTGCCAGCAGGAGGTCTGGCTCTGCAAAGGGTTAACTAGAAGGCAAAAGGAAGATGCAGAAAAAGTGAGTGGTAAATTATTACAAGGCAAAGCCTGACAACAAGCCAAGAGAAAAAAAGAAAGGGCAGCAGGAAGATGTTTTGTTTGAAGTGGTGGAATGACCGAGAAGAATGTGAACACTGAAGATTCTTGGAGTTGGACAACAGGAAATTTTTAGTGACCTTATTAATAGCTCTTTTAGTGAGAAAATGGTCCAGAAGCTAGAAAAGACTGGGAGGAAAAAAACATATACTGGAAATTGACACAAATTCCAGGAAAAAGGAGGGCAATGTTCTGGATTTTGAACAGTGTCAGAGAAAAGATTTGTTTTATCAAGGGCAGTTCTGAAGAAAAAGACTCTCGTGTAAGGAAAGAAGCAGTAGATAACCTTCAAAGAAAATAGATTACTAATGTCTTGAGTCATTTTGATATGCTCCTGATGTCTAAGAGACTGAAGAAGCTAAGCAAATAGACTTGTTCTCTAACATCCACTTATTTGATGTTCTAAGTGTCATTCTTCCCATTTCTTGTTTTGAAATATGTTATCTGTAACTGATCAAGAAACTTGACATGATCTCAAAGGAAACATGCTTCAAATGTGAATTTTCGTCTTCAAACAAACAATGCTTCTAACCCTTATTTTCATCACTGTGACAAGCCCTTTGCTTTGACTTCTTAACGCTGCACATTAGTATGGCAGCAGTTTGATGAATATGCTTTACTCTGTTGTGGACAGACCATATGGTCTGTCATTGGTGAATAGTCTCTTTTCATTTTTTATTTTTTTTTTCCTAGCTAATTTCTAAGTAGTGTTCACAGAAAACAAAACAAAACAAAACAAAACAAAGCGCCCCAAACCAAACAAACCAAACCAAAACCCATAACTGAAAAACATTGAAATTGAAGATCATTCAGGTGTATAGTAAGAAGAACTTTAGGAATAATTCAAGATAAAGGTATCATCTAGAAACAACAAAATTCAGAGCTGTCTAATGTGCTTTTCAGTTATCTCTGAAAGTACTGAATAGGGCTGTCACGTAGAGCCAGCTTTTCTTTTGTGCTTCACATCAAAGGCAATTATGAAAATCATGGGGTTTCTTTTCAGAAAACATACAGTAATTTTTAAAGTATAAATGCAAGCTCTCTATACCTACTGAAATTGTCATTGTGAAGTTTAGATTTAAAAAATAAATATCCAAAACCCTATAGATTTGGGTTAGTGAATATCTCTGAATGATAGTTGTGCTACAGAATTTAGTTTTATGTTTTAAACTGCTTAATTTCAGAATGATTTTTTAACAAACTTGAACTAGCATTGTCTTACAAAAGACACATGGAATATCAACATTGTGTCATGAAAGCAAACTTTTAATATTCACTGACTACATTTTTATAGTCAAGATTCAGCAAAACACAGCAATAAAAATAATTGAACATCACTGCTATAGCTAAAAGCTGATAAATACACCCAAAAATTTTTCCAAGTAAAACTGGCAACTGTAATACGACTGGAGCTGGTGATAAAATGGAAGTAGGGGATGCTTTTAAACACAAAACTAAATGAAATGCAAATTAATAACGTGCAAAATTCTAATCAAGATGTAAGAAAACCTACCCTAAGTGCAAGCTTGTTTACTTCAGAACTTCTTGAAGTTTAGCTGTTTAATCACGCTTATCAAAGGCAGTACATGATTTAGAGATTCCAGGAATTTGCAGCAAACATGGTTAAAAAAAAACCCTCAGTGACAGGACTTTTGCTTTAAACACTTTTCAAATTGTTCCTTAACTGTTTGGGCAGAGGTAGTCCCAGCAGTAATGGAATGCATATATGTGCATATAACATATGATTTTAACCTTAAGATTCCTATCAAATTTACATTTTTAAGCCTTCAAGTGAAGTTTTAGTTGAGGGAAGATTTGCCTATGAGTTTACTTCATATTGCTATTATCTCTATGGTTATATCTGAAACTAAATTATACACAGATTTCCTTAGGTGCATTTACAGTCTTTTCTATGGCTGTAATCTGCTTACTGCTGTTGCTGCTGTTGCTAGTATCTGGTAGGATTTTCAATTGCTTTAACTTTTTCTGTGTTTTCTAGAAGTGTAGGTGAGGTCAGCCAACAATGTTGCCACTGAGGAAGCCCTAAAGCTGTATGCAATTAAGAAGAGTTAAACTGAAAATGAAATAGTAGATAAAAATCACTGATCTGGGGGGACAAATGCAGCTTATGATTTTTTAACAAAGGTGCAGCTTTTCAGCATTTCAGTATGCAGTAGAATCCTTTAGTTTTTGTCACATTCTTTAAAGTGTTAAAATGTATATCAGTTTGCCTCAAGAACCTCCAGGATGGCAGATGGTGGGTTGGAAAACATGGCTTGGAAGCAAAACTTATTTTAGTATTAAAATATTTTTATTCAATTGAAATTTAATATCTTACTTTTTATCTTCCTCATACTTGTTTATTCCACATTTTCAGGTCACCACAGCTAAAATACTGGAACAAACCCAATACATTTGTATGACCCTTAAGATGTGTATGGGATGTTTCCTGCTGCAAAGGTGTCTCCTAATTATGAACAAAGTATTACACCCATGTCCCACTAGAAATGCTTTGGGCTGTGATTAAAATTTTAACACAGTGTTTCACGTTGGTGATACAGAGATGTTTGCATGAAGTCATCTGTTCACAAGTCAAACACAGCAGTTTTCTAGCTAGCCTTTTGAAGTTTAACTCCATGCCTGCAACCTCTTTCTAGCAATTTTTCTAATTATGCTTCATGCAGGGCATCATAACCCTCAAGTTAAGTTTTGCATTTTCTCCAATGATACAGTGTTTAAGGAAAAAAAAAAAAAAAAAAAAAAAGAGTTAAGTTTGTTAAAAATGAAGCACAGAAAAATGCATCTTTGCCCTTCTACTCCTATATTATCTCTGCAGTAGTGAACAGAAAGAGCATCTTGAAAAGGAAAAACAGGAGACAGCTACACACTGAAATTCAAAAGGCAATTTGGGCTACTTAGTAGCCAGTTTTCTAAAGCCTTTTTTCCTACTTAAACATTAAAATATCAGAAAGCTTCCTAGGAGGTGACTAGATAAATACAAAATACCTGAATGAGGCTGAATTGTCATGTGTTTAGATATTTAGATTTTTTTTTACAACCTTTACCTGCTGCATGAAAATTCAAATATGTTAAACCCCCCCATTAATTTACCATACAGTTTCATTAACATGGTAGTGTGCAAGTTCACATTATAAAGTGTGAATTATGTAAATGCAAAACAACATCGGACATATTTACAGCAACCTTCATTCTTGGTAGTTTATTGCTGCATTGAGTTTGTGTCCCCCTCAGGTCCCCAACCTTACACATACAGCATTTATTCAAACAAATTCTGGCCCTGCTGGAAAAGAGGAGGGAGGTCTGAGACACAGAGAGCGAACAGGTGTTAGGTAACAAAGTCTGACCTCTACTCACTACTCTACTCAGTAGGTTATAGATGCTATTTGATGAGTGTACTAGGCTGGTTATATAAAGAGTGCTACTTGATTATCTGTTGTGTTTTACCATGACCTCGTTTCCAAGCTCAACTGCTATAGAAAAAAACATAACTCTTGTCTCATCAAAACTACTTGTAAGAAAAACAATTTTCTCAGAGATGTGATACTTCTTTTTTTAATGGTTTTTTTTCTAGCCATCTAGCTATCTTTCCTAATGTGAAAATTTATCTGATGAATACTTGAAACTCAAAGCAAGTATGTAGCATACAAGAGGGTGCCAAACCTATAGATCATATTGGAAATTGTAATTTATCTCATAAAGTTCAACTTCTAAATCAGAAAACAAGAAGTAAACAAAATGAATACAGATTATTTGATAATTCCTATCCTATTGCGTAGAATTTTTACTTAGGTCTAAATGAAACTTTACGCGCATTTATGCAGCTTTCAGTTAATTCATTTTACGTCTTCCTTAGAATCTATAGCCCTTAAGCATAAATATATGCAAAATTAGTTTTCAGGATTGAAGGTCTAAAGATAAGGATGTTGCAGAACTGATGTGCAGTACAGAACTGATTTCAGCTAGTATCTGACAAGGAAAAAAAATTATTGAAAGGAATTCAATAAGGAGAAAAATGGGTCAAACAATCAGCAGTTACGATTCAATACGAGAAGACTAAACAAATGTCTCAGAACAAGAAATGTGTCAAGATAGGTGGAGAAAATTCTGAAAAATAGAAACTTGTTTCAGTCTGTAGGAGAAGTGGCATCTCAGAAGGTCAGAGAAAGAACAAATGCAAGAGAGATTCAGCAGCTTCAATGAGTTCATTTCAGGAAAAGAAATCAATCTGGGAAAAAATCTGACCTTGCCCTGACAGATGAGCCACCTTAGAGGACTAGAAGCAGCACAGCTGATATGGCTGATTATTGCCTTCTCAGTCTTCTCTTGATTATTGCATCACCCTGGATGCCAATATGAGAGCATTACACAGTTTACAAAAGTCTGTGCATTTAGGGTGAATATAGCTGGTAATGTATACCATCTGTGCCCATATCCACTACTTTTTTCATTGGTATTGAAACATTTCTTAACACAAAAATATAAATTATAGTTCTGCCTTGTATCAGACTGATAAGATCATGAAGAAGACAAAGAAGGCACAGTAGGTGAAGAGAGATCGATTTAATGCTGCCTCTCTTTATATGGATGAAATTTTTTCTCACATGGAATGGGGAAATAATTTGTCTGCTTATTTGTGGTGCTAGCTGCATCAGAAGGGACACTGAACCAAGGACAAAGAAGACAATGGATGTGGCAAGTGCTGCTTTGGAGAAGCTGTCAGTCTTTGGAGGAAACAAAGGAATTATGAGACTTCTTGGTATAACAAGAATATGTAAAAAATCTGAAATATTGTTCCCCATTTCCTTGAAGATCTCATTGGACAGTTGTCAGAAGCTGTCTCCTCTTTGTCATCTAAATTAAGTATGTAATTGATCTTTAAAAAAATGAAAAGTCTGACAGGCAAATCTGTCTATTTTTTCCCTTAATGTGTCTAATCTTTTCAAGTTCAAAGCATTCCAGTGGAAATGAAACATAATTCCTATTTTTGAATCCTGCTCATTAAGCACACAATGCATAAAAAAATTGGCTTGATGTATATGCCAATATATTTTAGATATCGCGAGCAACAGTAAAATCTACTTTGTTATGGAAGATCTGACATATACTCTATAAAATAGGACTATATTGTATGGATGTCATTCAAATTTGAAAAAATTGTATTGGCTATGTTAATTTTTTATTCATTTACTGCAGTTGTTAAATGCAGTCAGGCAACATTTAACAACTAAAGTAAAATGGAGCGTATAAAAATTAAGTACAAGGTGAAATTCAAGTAAAAATCACATCAGTTTACAATAAATATAACAATTTCAGCTACAATAAAAGTAAATATTTAAGGTTATGTAATTATATTCTATTACTCTATAAAGATATGAACTCCTTGTACAGTATCAAAAGTTTTTTTTTCACGTTACTGCATATAAAAACAGTTAAGCCTGAAAGCTGGAAACAGTGAGTAGCTGGATTTAATGGATTTTAAATGGTGATATGTTCCTTTTAATTGGGAAAATAGGAGAGCCAAATTCCATGAAAATTCTCTTACCCAACTCATTCCCTGCATAACACATTTTAAGATTTAACATGAAATGAAAATTATCCCTGCACTATTTAACCTCTGTGTAATGCTTAACACTATACAGTCTTCATGAAAATTTGTCCTGAATGAATTTGACACCAAAGCTTAAGAAATTTACTGTTCACTTAAGTATGAGCATTGTCACATCATGAGGACCAAGTTCTGTGAAGCACTGTGTAAGCGCCTGAGGAAGCTGCTCTCTGCCCCTCAGAGCAGGCACTGTGTTACACCCTGTTATGGTGGGAAAGCACGTAGTTTCCATCAGTTATTGCCCTTAATGACTGGTTAGAGCCCTGTCCCCAGACCCTGCACCCACAAGGATATGATAAAACTGCTTCTGGGTACTTATAATTCATTTCAAAACAAATTAAATCTCCTTCAGTTACTTCACATGTGATGGCAGTAACTCCCTGCTGACAGATGGCAATGAAAAGCAAATCCACGGTACCTTCCCAAAGTGCTCCTTCTCAGTCAGCAGGCACACATCTGTTTATAACCTCCACTTTCATTTTAAAGGTAGTTAAAGGCTCAAGATTTCTCATTTATTTACACCCTGAGTTTAAATTTTTGTGACAAATTTTGGAACCAAGGATTCATAGCCCTACAAATGATAAAGAAAAACTCTCCACTTGGACAAACCTCTAAGAAATATCAGATATTTCAGTTAGGTTTTTATGCGAGTCAGCATGATAATAAAGGCAGACTGAAAAGTATTATACTTTTTCTTTCCTTCACAATAGCTTCAATTTTCATATGGACAGTTCAGAACTGAATGACAGGAAAAGATCATAATAGCTGTGCACTTAAGCCAGAACAGTTATACCTTTCTGGTACTTGACAGATAGGTTAACTGCCAGCCATACATATGATTTTCAGAGGTTGCTCACAGATTCAGTCCCTATGTATCACTTATTTATGGTCCTCCATGCCCCTCTCTGTTCTATCTGACAGATATTTCCTACTTGCTTTTGTGTCTTGTACTTATCTATATTATGCAGAAGAAACAATTAACACAAGTGGTTTTACCAGAACAGCAACTCTTTGCTTTATTTTATCTTAAAATTTAATTCAGATAGACTCATTTATCCCGTCTCTGGTGAGCAAAAGTGAAAGAATCATGGCTTAACCTGTTTGCTTTTACAATGAAAACTCAGGGCTCTTAGTTTTTTTCTGTGTTGAAATTCTGCATGGTTAACAACAATTAAAAGGGAGATTAAAAGTTAAGACAACAAAGAAGTATGTTTATAGAAACTGGCCTGCTAGATCTCTAGTGTGGTATGGAAAGACTGCAGAATCTAAAACTAACAAAAGCATATGTCACAAGCTGATACATTTAATGCAAGTCAAATATTCTCATAGGAAACTACAATGTGGAAGAGAACAAGCAAGTGAAGATGCACAGTCCTTGGAGTTAGCTCACTGCATAACTAATTTGTATAGATAGGCTCATACAGATCTTCTCAAGGAGTCAAATCTATGCTCCTGAGAATCCAGCTTTGTCCTCAGCAGGACAAAGTTCAGTGAACTGCTATAATCTGTGTAAGAAAATAAGCTTGGCTGGGAAATAACTTGGAAGGCTTCCTTTGTGGGAAGTGCTGAGATGAAAGACTACTGTATTTTTGCAGAAGCATTTTAAATCCTTCAAAAGAATAGGCACAGCAAGAGGGTAAGAAGACAGACACTATTAACTGGCAAGTCAGCTATGGAGAGGAAAAATAATGTCAAAGATTAGTACAAATACAGGAGTCATACCTACTAAATTTCAACACATCATAATGGCAGGACTACTGAATTATTTCTTTTAGAGACAAAGTATGTTGCAGACTTCAATCCATCTCCTCTTTACTCCAAGGCAACAGAGATCTCCTAGCACTGTGTAATGGACATGGCTACTGAGTGCAGGATAAGCCGTACACAAGAGAGATGCCAACATGATTCAGAGTATAGCTGCTTAATATTTCCTTGTGCCCCAGGAACACGGACACTGAAGAGGAATTGGGTTGTGTAACATGACTGCTTCTTTAGGTGTTGCAAAATCCAAATTAGACATATGATGTTGCTACCTATCACTGCTTTGGGGCAGCTCCTCTATCTGCTTCATTGAAAGATAAGAATGTGCATGTGTATGCATGCACACATGAGATCCCTTTCATCATAGGGTGAGCTCTGCTAAATGTGATCCAACCTGAATTATAATGTTAAAATCTGCAGACTCCTACCTTCATTATCTGTCCTTTTTGGAATTTGAGACTTTTTTAATCTTTCGATGCACATTCAGTAGTCTTTGTACTATGCATTTT
>JANHGB010057296.1:0-18745 GCA_026283785.1 Coracopsis vasa
CAGATAAACAAGTGGCATAAGTCAATGTGTTCGATTAGACGTATTCTTCAGGATTTGTAGTTTACGAACTTGATTGGAATAGTATGACCAACACTCACGCGTCATCATTGCTTTTGATTTCCCAGATCAGATGAAGTATATTTGAAGTGGAATTGCCTACATATTTTTGTAGGTTTAAAGTTCATGCTTATACCTGAACTTACAGAGATTCAAAATTCTTTCTCGTATGAGTACCATGAAAGAACCATGCTGGCCCGTATCTAAGCATCAGATTCTATTGCTTCTTCATAAGGCAACAGTCTTTCCTAAACAAATGCTGGAAGGAACAGACTGAGTTTCCCATTTGCAACTATTATTAGTCTAATTACCACAATACTAGTACTCACAGTCCAAATTATCTAACTGTTAACAGATAAATATAAAACTTTCCTTGTATCTGCCACTCTGTCTTATGTGAAGTTCATCTTTTCACCTTCCTTTGGGTCCTGTTGTCAGTGTTACCACTCTTTCTCAAGAGTAGTAGGTGGGTGGTATTCATGATGAGTTATCAAAGTCCTGATGAGTTCTTTGTCAGGTAGTATTGTTTTTCTGTTCTCTTTGTTTCTCTGAAAGCATTTTTCCCTGTCTTACAAGGTTGCACTCCTTCAGTTGTCTGTGATTTCAGTTAACAGTCTGAGCGCTCTGGTATAATTATGTGTATGTGAGTACATTGCCACAATACAGTTTTAGTTAGGGTCATAGGTAGTTCACTCTTCATAGAATGTCTTCTTAACTTTGGTATCTGTTATTTAGCTATAGGTGTCATGCCACATAATTGCACAGAGCTAAAGGAAATTTGGGCAACTGTTATCTGACTGCTGAGCATACCTAGTTTAGCATAAACTAAAATCAGCTTAGGCTAAAGGTGAACCAAGCAAGCACTGCCACATCAATGAAGTCTGTGGCCTTTTATTAGCAAGTCAAAATCATATGTACTAGGTTAAATACAGAACAGAACGAGACAGAGAGTAACAAAATAGGTTCTTCACTGAGATGGTGGTTGGTCACTGGAACAGGCTCCCTAGGGAAGTGGTCACAACACCAAGCCTGTCAGAGTTCAAGGAGCATCTGGACAATGATCTTAGTCATATGATTTAGTTTTAGGTGATCTTGTGAGGAGCAGGGAGTTGGACTCGATCCTCGATCCCTTTCCAACTTGAGATATTCTATGATTCTATGAAAATAATAGTTTAATAAAATTGAAAATTTTTATTTCAGTTTGTTTAACATCTTTTAATTGTCATTGGTAAGCAAATTTAGATTTTCATCTTTCAGCTATTCAGACTCCAGCTAAAATAGGTATTTTTTTAAGTAAGAAGAACAAAAATCCATCTGGCATCATTCTTCTCTTTTTCCTGGAAGAGGATGTCTACATAACACAAGTTACAGGAATATAAGCAAAGAGTTTATTGATTCCGTTTTCTTTCCTACCTGTTCTACAGCATTATTTTTCAAATAATTGGTGACTATTTTATCATGCCTATGTGGTTTTAGGTAGGTTTGTTACTTTTTGAAGCAGTAGAAATATATAACAATAGTGCAAGGAAGAAACCAAAAATTCGCTGCAGGTTTTCAATATTTTGAAGGCCAGAGCATTAGTTGAACTTTGTGAGACAGAAAATTTCATGTAGTGATTACTGAAGTAATTCTGAGATTTACAGTTTGACTTCAAACACTTCAACACTATCTTTTAAAAAAGACACATACTTTGATTTGAAGATTTTGAATAAGTTCAATCCCGTTATATAGTGTCTAATTATGTGAACTAAGAAGTTGAACTTTATTTGGTGAATCTGTCTAGTTATAGTTCCTAAACTACACATATGGAGCACCTTAATATGAATGGACTGTGATTAGATGCGATTAACTTGATCAAACATCTTAAAATAAGACAAGCTTCCCAGAATTCATGTGTTTGGAAAGTTCCTTTTTTTCCAAATCCCCCAGTTTCCCACACTCTCTATAAATTCTGGGACACATGCTGTTCCATAAAGGCTTCAATAGTATTAAGAAAACAGATGTATTGCTACTTAACATCAGCATAGGTTTTACTAGTTCCCTGCTTTTATTCACTGTTTTCCTGTTCAGATTTTAAAATATCTCACACACGCTTTTCATCATGGCATTGCAATGAGAACTCATGTCCATGATCCAGTTACTTCTCTCTTTGATACAGCTTACCATCATTCATTCTTTTTTGATTTTTTAATCCTAGTAGCATTTTGTCTTGTTTTCAATTATTTCATTTTATTGAATGATGCTTATTGTTCCATTAGTCTTTAATGATTGACGTGTTCGTATTTTGTTTTCCTCAATTTGCTATTAACTAGGTAACAATGAGATAAACAATTTGTTTAGTCCGATGGTAATTCAGTTACTACTTAAGATGGAGGAACAGTATGCTTTCTAAATTCTGAAGGCTTTCTTTTTGTAATATGCTGCCAGTCAATGGGGATGTTGTTTACTCTAGAATTGAATAATACTAGCCCACTGATATTTCCATATAATATATACATGCAGAAATGACTGTAAAAGTGAAAGGAAAGCATGGACATTTTCAGTATTCTGTCATCTATTCTGCAGCTACGTTTTTTAAATATTTTGTGTTCATTTTTTAAAAGAAACCAGATAGCCAAGCAGAGTCATATGCACACAACAGCAACAACAAAAGTAATGAAATAAAATAAAATGACAAGGATTTTTTTTTTTAAAGAAAACTCTTATTGTATTCACAAGCTTATGTGGAAGTATCTTCCTTATGAAGTATTTATGGACATGTTTTATTTATAGAATGCTGTGGCAGTTATACTGAGGACTGAAAAAAATAGCAAGGAATTTTTGTATTTTATACAAAGCAGCCATTAAGACATACTCATTATGCCTTTCTAAAACTGATAAAGAACATAATAAACTCCAGCACTTGCTCATTTTCTTAAAGAAACATCAATTTATCTCAATATTCTTCAGTTCTGCAAGTGAGAAATATGCATGTGGAGGACATGAGGCAATCTAACTGCATTGAACAGATGCTTCATGCTTTGGTGTTTTAAATTATGTATGATGCATGAATGTTTCTTTTCATTAATGTGCAAATTGCAACTGAAATTTTGCACAAGTTTTTTGAGTTCTGTATCTCAAGGAAAATTGCCAATTAAAACATGATTTTTATTTTTTTTTTAAATCCATGTAAGCGCAAACACACACAAACATACCTTGGGTGCAGTTCATTAGAATGTCAGTGTGTCCTTTTAGTAGATCACACTTTCTCACACAGTAGATACTTTTAATGTGGCCGTTTATAATTTCTGAGTGAAATGTCACTGCCTACTCATTCACAACCTAGGGCAATATAGAATCATAGAATCAACTAGGTTGGAAAAGACTTTTAAGATTTTCTTGTGAAAAACATTCACAAAGGATGTTACAATTGCATCCTGGGGTCTTGAACCTATTTAGAGCAGTGGTAACAGCCTCTGACTGTAACAGATAGCTCACACCTGCAGCTGCCATCATGTAAGTAATTAAAAAGTGACAAGATGTCCAATTATTATGAAATTATCATGCATATTTTCAGCTAATCAAACATTTCAATATCTAGGTAGGCGTTCTTTCATAATAATTAAATAATTAGACTGTGAAAGGGAAGATGATTGCCAAAGCCAGTTCTTATCAACATTAGTACCTTTAACCCTAGTTTCACATTATTTCACAAATATTTGTCCTTGCAAATCTTTGTAAACTTTAGTAGCAGCTCCATAAATTCCTGAAAGACATTGACAAGCTTCATGGTGACAGTTCTATTTTCACTGAAAATGTAGATGTGGCATGAGAACTAGTTTAAATAAATGCTGCTTTGTTCAGCAGGTATTTATTTCTCTCTTTTGTGGTGGAGTTTGGTGCATGCCTGCATCCAGGCATGTGGCTATTTCTAGGAAATAATTTTAAAGTAATGGCTATTCTCTGATATCTAACAGAGTATTTGTTCCTATGCAGATTAAATGTAATAATTTTCATACGTATTTATTGTAAGTCGACAATAATTGTTATGATATTTCAATTTACTTTAATCCTAGAGTTTTTGCAGCAAAATAATCATTAAAACACTTCTACTTAGCATTAGTAATTCCCATAACAAAATATAAAATCACAATATTTTTCATGTCCAAAATTCTAATTTGTTTATTCTTATACAGGTAGCATAATCATTATATATTTTTGATTTTGAGATCTCAAACACTTGTAATATAGAATTGATTCTTCCTTCTTTTCAAGAATTGAAGGATACTTTCTATTTGCTGAAATCAGAAAAGGAAAATATGTTAAAGAAAGCCTAATATAAAGGCAATTAAAATCAGTAAACCATTGTCACATAATTCAGTGCGCCGTTGATCATGCCTCTGCCCTTTTTAAATTCAAGGCTTTTATTCCCTTGCCACCTAGCACAACTGACAGCCCTGAGTTACGTATCTAGAAACACTTATGCATAGAAATATTAGACATGCAAAACAGAGGTTCCCAAAGTGCAGTACACACACTGAAATTAAAAGGTAACTCAGTGTATTGAAGAGGGAAAGGAAGGGAATGTAAGACAAAAAAAGCCTTGGAAATGCTAGCATGATGAATGGCTGAGATATGCTGAATGTTGCTAACAAGCTGATGAGTAGGAAATAGAGACCCTTAGGAACAGAAGAAGCAGATTTATACTTCCTTGTTTAGTAAGAGGCATGTATTTCCATGACACCATTCATTCATCATTTACAGGTGTGAATGACTGTTTGCACACACTGGATTAGTATTTTCTTTTTCATACATTGTATGCAGTTGTTAGGAATTACTTATTTAAGATGCTCAGCATAAAGCTATCACTATGCCCAATGGTCAAGTAACTCTGCAGCTTGTCAGCTCTCAATTTATCTGAAAGGTTGCTATTTAAGAATTGTATTCGAAACAGAGATGATTATACCTCTGAATAAACAATAAGCCAAGGCTTAGGTAAGTGAATAAAAGGAGCAAAAGAGGAGTTTGTATGTAAAGCCTGAAAAGCTAGGTTTTGTTTGTGAGTACAACATATGAAACTGTGTCTGCCATAGGGGTGTTTGATGCAGGCGTCAGACACTGGCCTCAATCTTAAGGTGACACAGGTATGCTATAAGGATGGTCCCTGGTCCCATTTATGAAAGTTAAGGCAACTCCTTCATTATGAATCCTCTTCATATGTTGAGTATTTGACACTGAAATACCAGGCACGGTCAATTCCTAGACGTTTTTGTGTGTAAACCCCTTCACTGTCGTAGGCAATTAAAGAGTTTGGAGCAAAGGAGATGGGAAGACTTTTTTGGGGTTTGTTTTGGTCTTGGGTTTTTTTTTTTTTTGATCACTGGTATTTAAATATTTGCTTAACCAGAATACATGCAGACATTTGTTTAAATATTTGTTTAAATGCAGAAGGGCGTTTAGAAATCCATCTCATCCAAGAATCCCACTCCCCCAAGAATCTAGTCTTTCTTGCTATTCTGCTTTTTTGGTATATGAATATGGAAGACAATAGAGACAAGTAACAGTGATATCTGTGAACTCATAAAATGACATAGCTGTTAATTTCATACTGGGTTCAAGATGCCTGTACATGGAACAGCTAAGAGGAACGAGGTAGATCCACTCAAACCATGTTATGGATCTGAGTATTTTGACACAAAGAAGCAGCTGATAAACAGGATTTGCAGGCAAGTTTCTCCTGTGGTTTCTAGAGTAGCACAGTTTCATATAAACTAATTCTATGAACTATATCTACTAGAAAAAATCTGGCCTACAAAAGTGGTTTTTGAAGGACAGTCACTTTGTATAGGAAAATAATTTTCCATACTAAAATTCAGCAGATTGTTTCATTTTTCAACACAATGTACTTCATTTTTGGAACACACTCAAAACTGAGCATTCATGCATGCTTAAAGTGAAGGTGACAGGCAGAACAGCAGTCTGATGTACTGCACAGTATGCATTATATAAGAGAGTATGCAGAACTCGCACTTACTTCACGTAATCAGTAGTCCAGGATGTCCTGAAAAGGTCATGTAAATGTATGTGGAGAAAAACAAAGTACTTAAAAGTTACAGTTCTGAAAACTCAAAATTAGAAATAAGGCAGCAAACTGCTGAGCTGCATTTTCCCGTATACAATGGCTACAACCAGCTAACTAAGATTAAACTATATCATGCTGAAACTTCCTGTGGAAGCAGCACTTTTAAAGCATTTTTTTTACAGTCAATTGATACAAGTTCCATAGATAAGCATGTATGAGTTTATCCAGTAATAAAAAAGCATATTTTGGATGCAGGACTGTATCATTAAGAAGTTTGATAGTATGACTTACAAAACATAATTATTGTATGTTCTATCCTCATTTTATTATCTTCCTAAATTAATATTTGTTATCCTCTACCATCATTCACTGAATTGTGCGTTAATTTAAATAATTGGTGTATTGCACTTCGGGAAAGAGGGAAGAAGGGAGGGAGGGAGGGGGAATGAAGGGAAGGACGGAAAAAGAGGGATAAGGAGGGATGGAGGAAAGAAGTGTAGAGTGCCATGAAAAAAATAATTTAAAGTAAAAAATTAACTAGCATGTAAATTTGATACACATTTTTATTACTTCATTTTAAAAGATTGCACACTAGATCAGAGCTAAGAAAAATGTCGTCCTTGACCTCAGAAGTGTTCACTATCTTGCCTGTCAACAGCTCAGTACTGGAAGTGACCCCTGTGACTGACACATTCAACTCAAATACGGAAGAGTACAGTTTGAATTATAGTCATTGACACTGCAGAAAAGAATCAACATCATGAACACCATGGGAAGACATACGTATGCTTACAGTTGTTTTTAAAAGCGGCAGTCTTCAGCCAAGCTTCAGAAAGAGGACATAGAAAACATGAAGGCTGCACTTTGAGTTGTGCCTTAAAGTACTATGTTAGCATGGTGTGCTATCAGAACTTTTACATATCTCCAAGAAGTAGTAGTATTTTTGCAAAACTTTGCTTTTATTCATAGTTCTTCAGAAGCAATTATTCACTTATGTATCTTGTATACTTAATTGATTCTGAAGGTCCCGTTAGGGGCTAATAGACTTTGTGAGAAAGACTTCAATAAGAAAAGATTGGAGGAACTTTTCCTCAAAAATGCTAAGAAATGGAGGTTGGAACATTGAACTGGAGTTGTATCTGTGACTCCTACATCCAGTGTGAACGTCCTAAATACTGGGAAACTGGAAAGAAGACTGGAGCAACAACTATCTTCTGTTTTGTTTTCTATGTAGTCTGATCCTGTAAATGCTTCCCAAGAAAGCTGTCTAGAGCAGTCCAGGCAGGTAAAAAGGAAGTCTATGCTTAATCTGCAGCTCCCAATGAAACTAATACTGCACTTGGTATCCACTTCTCATTGCTGTTGATTGGCTTTTTAGGTGTTCAGATATCATGGTTTACAACACTAGGACAAAGTCACTAAATATTTCAGGCACAATCTTTTTTTCTTTTTTTTTAATGTTATGTTAGCAAAATATTTGGGAAAGAAACAGCTACTGCTTAAGCTGTTCTAATCCTCTTTCCTGAGCCTTCACTTCTGGCCTCTGCTAAATAATCCTGGGATCAAATGGTCATTTTTGTTAACCTGCAATGCTTTTTCTGCTGGGATTTTTATCACTTCTATTAAACACTGGCTTCTAGATAGTTTTTGTTCTCTAAATAGTAGTACATCCTATTTTAACTAATAAACCAATACTTTAACAGATTTATTTATATCTAAACTCCAAAATTTGAGCACATTTGTGAGAAATAATTATAGTTAATTTATAAATATTAATAGAAAAATGTACGTTTGGGACATTTGTTCAAGGTACTCAACTATTGTTTTTCAGAAATACTCAGAAAGCATGTTTCTTAAAATAATAGCAACTCCTTTAATGCTTTCATATAGGTACACTGGTATTGAAGGACTGTAGAAGTTACAAAATACACAGAGTTTAGAAAATGTTTGGGGACGAGCTTCTAACACACAGGTTTTCGAAATACTGAACGAGCTGCTGTGGAAAGATGAAATAAGAAAACCATGCGGTGAAAACATCTGGCCTAGGAGTAAGGAGGAACTGAAAAATTCCCCCAAGGGCTTTTGTACCGGCTTACAGATTTCCAGTGAAAGCATGGACTGTGATGAAACACACACACACACAAAGGAATTTTACTCAAAAATATCGATCTGCAGATAATACAGAATTTTTAATGAAATATTAATCTTCTATTTTTTTAAATTAATATCTCTTTTAAAAGTATCTCTCACGTCCAGTGCATCCATCCTACATTTTTCAATACAATACCAAATGTTTAAATTTGGCAAAGAAGATAAATTCAAGTATATCATGAATATGCAGCACATTCTTTGCAAGGGAATTTTCTCATCAGTTAGCGCTGAAATGGCCTTCAAAGATGACTAGGAACTTAATTTAAGTTTGAGGTCATTGGAGTTCAAGGTGATGAATTTAAATTTGCTTTGTGTCCTTATAACATGCACTTTTTCTCCCGAACATCTTAATGGTGCTATAATTTTAATTCTTCAAATGTTCAAATTTACCTCTATGGAAAGGGCTCAGCAACAGAATCATGCATTTTAATTAAGTTTTATGTGTCATTTAAAAGGTTTTTATGTTATTTCTCTGCATAGTTATCTTAACCTTTCTCCTATTCACCTATATACGATGCAGTTAGTGTGTTTTATTCAATATTCACAATTGCCATTCCAATTAGCAGTGATTATAATACTCATTAAAAGAAAGGCTACTTAACATATAACATAATATGTTGGGTTTAAGTAATTTTCTCTTAGGAATCCTGTAACTTTCCAATGGCATTCTTCTTTTTTATCCTTGTATGCAATAAAACTATGCTCTTAACTATGTTGGTCTTCCCTTCTCTTCTGATATTTTAATTTCTTCAGCTTCTAAATTCTTGACATGAGCCTTCTTGCAGAATATCACACAGTGGAAGTCCTAGTGTGGGATTTGACACATGGCATCACATGATGAACACATTCATGAAAGTCAAGCACTTGAAAGCTGCATTCTCCTAGAAATGTTGAGTTATATCACAAGAACATTTAGTCTGCAATATGCCAACTTTGAGGTGGCTGTGTGGCCTGAAACATTCTCTTAAAGATTACTTTGTACTAGGTTTCAACACAATCAAGTTTTACAAAAAAATAATCAATAGAAACAAAGCCAAAATACACAAGTATGAAATTCGTGCCTGTGAAGAAAAGGTAAAAGAATATTTCAGCTACAGCTGTGCTTACACGTGTAGGTGAAATGAACTGAAAGCTGTAAAGGTCAAAAAGCCATTTCTGAATTGTGTTTAGGAAACCAGAAGATGAAGATTTAGAAAAACAGAAATGCAGTCTTCGCCTGCTTTGGTTTCATATTTTAGTATGTAAAAGTCTAACCTTATGCCATTCAAATCTTTTTTTGATTCAAACTTTCACTGAGTTTTCATGTCTCATCTTTGATCAGCACAGACTCCAGCCTACCCGCTAGGTAGGTAGAAGTACAGGGGGAGACAATAAAACATACAGTATCAGAAAAAAGAAGCTTTATTACTATGATCCCAAAGATGGTTTAATTTACATATGAAAGGAAAAAATAAGGCAAGTTTTATGTTACTTACCATTTGTTTTCTTTTTGAATGCCCAGGGAGAGTTGATTTTTAGAAGATCTTTACCGTTTTTGTTGGTTGTCATCTGACTATGTAAATAATAAGGTAGCACAGAGAAGGAAGACATAAACCAGCCTTATTACTTGAAGTGGAGAATAGCAATTCATTATCTGCAACATGAGCTTTCAAGGTAATCTTTGCTCATCTGAAAGACTTAGATCTACATAATGTGTGTAACTATAGTTTTGATACATAAGTGAGAGACATCCACAGGAAAAATCATTATGAAGAAAATATTGAGCAGGAAGTGTGCCAGATAAAGCCATTTAAATCCAAGAGAACAGGAAGGGAAAGTATCTGATAACAATGTGGAGCCTTCTGTTCCTTCTGTCTGCTGAGAGTGAAAGTCAAGAGATAGTAAAAAATTTGTAACCCAGCTACACAAATCAAGACGTTTTGGCTTATCTCAAGACCTTGGTTTAACTAACTCTTAAGAGCTACTTGAACCAGCAGGGGATTATGGTGACAGCTGCAATGGCAGTCTGTGAGTAACAACCTTCTATATCTCAACAAGATTTCTAATTTTAATGTGATAAGTTTTTAACAGTTGTACAATAAAAGAAAATTCCTCCTCCACTTCAAGAACTGAATTACTATGTCCACTTACCTTAAAACTTAGCACTTAAGAAGTTGTGGAATCCCAGCAAGGAAGATATGAAGGACCAAGTAAGGTGACTATGCAACGTGAGCAAGGCACTTTATTCACTCCCTGTAGTACCACCAATAAATACTCCTGAACACTTCAGTATGACTTTGCATGCATACCATAGCAAGATGGACAGAGGACCAGAATTTTTACCTATGACTAGTGTTCCCGAACATTAGGGAATTTTGCACTCAGCATCATATTCTGGAAATCACCATCCTAACGCACTTAATGTCATCTTCTTGTGTGTTTATATATACAGGAGGAAGCAATGTGCTTTAGGCTTTACTAGGCAAAGTTTAATGGAGGAACTTGTCAGGCATGTCAAATACCCTGCTGATGTCCATGCCAGTTCTCAAAAGCTGCTCATTCAAACAGATGTGATTCCATATCCATTTATAAACCACTATAAGATAAAATCTCCCAAGTATACCCCAAACCAGGAACTATTACTTACAATACTACTCTAAACTGAAGCAAAATGTCACATCTATAGAAACAAAATCAAATCATTAACTTAAATAGGTTATACAGTGTGTTGTATTAGGACAGTATCATCAAAGTATTATTCCAAACATTCAGTGACTATACATATTTCAATAAGTAAGGGGCCCTGCATAAGAACCAGGTGACAAAGTTGTAATAGTTTGAGTCTTAAAGTTTAGGTATATGTATATATTCATATATACATATAAATAAAGCAAATTATTAGTGTCAACATTTTTTAAAATAACATCTCTAAGAATCTCATGTTAGCTTAGGAAAAGGTTCATATGAAGTGGAGGTAATAATATGCTGAATTAAAAATCCCTCTGTCAAGCACTAAATCCCAGAGTAATACCTATTTGCTACACTGTGTATAACCAGGAATAAAGGAAATTATTTATTTTAGGTTCAAAATTAGATGTGAAAGGGTGAGGTAAACAGTGGAGCTCTGTGGAACTAAATCTCTGAAGTCTCTCTAACTGGAAGCAATAAATGGCAGTAAAAATAAAAAACTTGCAATATACAGCTTTAGTTTTGGGAATGGTTGTTTCTGTATCACTATCTTTCTACTTATTTTCAGTAAACTTACATAGACGACAATAGTGACAAAAGCATGGGACATTTTTGAAATCCAATGGATTACGTTTTTGTAATCCAACCCAAAAATAAGTATGAAGCAGGCATGTTCATCCAGTTGAGAAAGAAAGATAATGTATAAAACATTTCCTGAATAATTAGAGAACGATATATACGTATATCTTACAACACCAGACCTGGTAACTGATTCACTGATATACTAGGTTACTAAGGGAACTGGGGGCAAAGGACAAGAAAAAAGAGTCAGGAAGATGAGGATTACCAGTGAAAATGTGTTTGTGATTCAGTAAGTCTGGAATCAGGCCATGAGAGTGAACAGAAGTCTGACAATGTGAAGAAAAAGCTATCCTGAAACAAAAGATTTTCATCATTACAGGTCAGGGTCAAAAAAGAACAGCAAGAAAATTTGTGTTCACAGTGGTTGCCAGCACAGAGTATCGACAAAAGATGGAAGAAATGCAGTGAATTCTACAATCTTGCAAGAGTTTGCAAATCCTTAAAGAGTGTATGAAGCAGGGATTATGAATATAGGTTATGCTTTGAGTGCACTCAGCAAGCCTAAGCCTAAGGGACTGTGAATGTGCTTATAAATCATTAGATATTTCCATAGGAATCATTGCAGAAGGTTAGTAATGCGAAGTGCTTAACATCAGTCTTGTTGTTTTTACAGTGTAAGCTTGCAATATTTCCTTAAATATTATTAATGTGACTTTTAAGAAGGTTGAATCCAATTTAAAAGTGTGTATTTAATGGCCTGTATTTAATGGCCTCTATTTAGCTTTATCTTTCTCTTCTATTAAGCAAAAGAAATATAATTTGAAATGTTCTTTAGAAACTCATGAAATCAATAAAATGAAACAAAATGAGGATAAAAGCAAAACTATTAGCACACTTCAGGAGAAAAATCAGGAGAAAAAGGTAGAAAAGATGAAATATTTCGCTTTGCAGCTGTACTGAAAACAGACTGTGGAAAATTGCTATTAGAATCTGAGTCACCTATATAGCTAATCAGGGCAAAAGTCATTTTAGTGGGATTTGACAGAGGTGTAAAATGTAAGACACAGATGGTAATTATTCTGCTCTACTTGGCACTGGTGAAGTTTCAGTTGGAATGTAGCATTTTTGGCCACTGAACTATAGAAAGATGTGGACAAAATTGTAATCCAGAGTATGGTAACAAAAATGTTTAGAAGCTTTGAAAATTTCCCCACAAAGTAAAAATAGAGTTAAGCCATAAAAATGGCTTGATTTGGTCTTGAAAAGGCTGAGAAAAAAACAGATAGCAACTGTCAGATATTTTAAAGGGAGTATGTTCTCTGTACACAAAGTACACAGCAAATAGCATGCCTAAATGGCAAAAAGGTGTTTTTCACATATCTATGACTAAAAAAGTTTAGGTCTATTGATAAAATGTTTGATAGGACAATAAAAAGGTTGTGATTCTGCATGTCTACAGTTATATATGTCAGTTCTCATGAGACGGTAGAAATTCGAAGTCAGTGAAGGTTCAAAAGTATCAACATCCTTTTCCAACAATATCCTTCAAGGCTGTATTGGTATTTCATTTTCATTATTTGTAAGGCTGAAATACTGAACTCCTATGACTATACAGTAATACTGGCATGGAAGCTACACTGGTCTTATCTGCTAACGTACGGCAAGAGTGCTTTTCTTTATTTTTATCTTAATAAAGCAAGAGATTCCTTTCTATTCCCCATCACAACACCCTTGAACTTCTTCCGTTGCTACTAAATTGTAACCACGATTCTAAGATTTTGCAAATGATTTTCACATCTAGTCATTCATTACACTAATGAAAGTGACAGTGAAATATTTTGTTCAGCTTTTTATATCACTACTGAAGTCTATACTTTTTCAGCCACAGTGTGTGAAAGGTTTTAAATGTGTCAAAGCAGTTTCAATGCAGTTTTCTCTTTCAACCTGGAGTTGAAGCTTCTGGATAAAATCCTATCTTTTTTCAGCTATATTAAAAACCATTATACTTTTTTCTTGATCTACTGGGTCAAGGCCATTAAGTCACACGGAAACACCAGAGATGCAAGTAAATGTGTTAAGCAAGGTTTCAATTTCATGCTCATATGGTAGATCAGATGAATATTGAGGGAAAAAGACGTGCATTTCTGAACACTTTGGAAAAAACAGCAAGTACTTTTGATAGCTACCTCATATCAGAGTGCAAGGCAAACCACCATGTTCACAATCCATATCACTACAGAAAGTTGACAATGCATGTAACTTCATTGGTCAAGCTTTGATAAGGCCAATTCTTTTCATTGTGGCATTCAAAACACTTCTCATATAGCCTGACATTTTCTTGCTGCCAGTGGGTGGGGTTTTTGTGAATACACAAAGCTCTTACGAAATACCAGTGACCATTTTTTGAATTCATCAAGACCAGCACAGCAAGACCTGTCATCACTGAACATGTACCATCTGTGAAATTCTGATGTACTGGCCCCAGTCCATACAATTTTCTTATACAAAGCTATTATCCACATTTGTGCAGGTTTTGTCTGGGATGGAGTTAATTTTCTTTATAGTAGCGGGCATGGGGCTATGTGTTGGATTTGTGCTGGAAACTGTGTTGATAACACAGGGATATTTTAGCTATTGCTGAGCAGTGCTTGCACAGAGTCAAGGCCTTTTCTGCTCCTCACACCACCCCACCAGCGAGTAGGCTGGGGCTGCACAACGATCTGGGAGGCAACACAGCCAGGACAGCTGTCCCCAACTGACCACAGGGATACCCCCTACCATATGGTGTCATGCTCGGCATAGAAAACTGGGGGAAGAACAAAGAAGGGGAAGACACTGGGAATGATGACATTTGGGCATTTGTCTTCTGAAGTAACCATTAGGTGTGCTGGAGCCCTGCTTTCCTGGAGGTGTCAGAACACCTGCCTGCCAATGGAAAGTGGTGTATGAATTCCTTGTGTTACTTTGAGTGTCCAGCTTTTGCTTTACCTGTGAAACTGTCTTTTATCTCAGTCCACATATTTTTCTCACTTTTACCCTTCTGATTGTTCCTCCCATTCCAAAGCAGGAGGAGTTAGCAACTGGTTGAGTGGTGCTTATCTGCCAGCTGGAGTCAAACCACCACAACATTGTATATTGTGTGTATTGTATATACTTACAATATACTGTAAGTATATATATATATATACAATTACACTGAAGTAGAAATAAGGTGACAAAGCAAACATACCTCCCAATGGAGGTCAAGGTATACCTTCTAATTCTTATTGGAAATAATAAAGAAATTCATTGTCAGTAAACCCTCCGTAGTCTCATCTAGCTGCAAAGTAGAGTAAAGATTAATGTAACAGTAACTTAAACCATTACATTTTTGGCCATGTTTTGAAAATATTGCTTATTATTTGCAAGAGCTACTAAATTAGCTTGCTTGAATGCAACTTTTCATCTGCCATAGGAATTTCCTCTTTTCTGCTGTATAGTAGTTATTGTGATTTTGTGATCTTTTCTAATATTCATAATTTGGTGGCTCATGCAAAGAGCTTATTTGAGCACTTTTGTATTCACAGGAGCAGCTGAACAGAAAATTTTGTCTCCTGTTGTCATTTTCTTCCAGTTCATTCAATTTATGCTCCAAAGAATTCTCCCTATTGTCTTTGAAATGAAGGTACCTTCTTTCAAGGTGGCATCAAAGATCAAATAGTTTCATTGTTTCATTAGCGAATACTTTGTAAAACAGCTTTGAACTTTTTTTTTCTCAGTTGACACAGTCTGAGTAGAGCCCATTTAAACATAATTTGGTCTAGATGAACTAGTTTTTCTTTTAGGGTTCTCGAACCATTCATCGTTTTTCTTTTAATGGTAATAGAAATTGAGAGATTATTTCAGGTTTTTTCCAAACAGTACTTGCAGCTAAGCGTTTATTTCACAGACAGTAAAAGTGAAATTTTTTTCTTGACTGTTTCTTTTAGTCACTGGCTCACTGTTAGTTGCAAGATATACAAGCACAGTTTTTCATAGCTGAACTACTGGAAATATATATATAGGAAATATATAATTATATATTGGAATACAAGGAATTATGTCTACTGCCATGATGTCATTGGTGCCAGCCAAATAAAGCAGTAAATAGCTGAAGATGCAGAAAATCATGTCTGTGAACTCCTTGATCTTAACTCCGTAACTGTACCTCAAAACTGGAACATAATAATGGTCTCAACTGAAAGCTATGACAACTGTATGACAAAACAAGAAAAAACTGCTTTTTTTATCTCTATTGGAATTAAGCTGTTCCACTGGATTGTAGCTTCCCCTCTGTCCTGTGTTCAGCTTAAGCCACGACACCCTCATTTGTCCCATTTGTTTTCTGTTTTTTGAACCAAATGTAATTAAGTAACATGTCAAACATGCCTTCTGGACCCTGGAGGCACATTAAGAGTCATTTTATTTAAATTGCAGCTGAACTATAAAACATCTTTTGCAATTTCAGCTAATTTCAGATAGCTATATTTTTATTAGACTTCTACAGAGTCCCACCAAATAGACTGTGGATTTTTTAGATTAGTAAACAACAGTTTGAAAACTACACACATGTATGAACCCCTAAAGTACCTTCCAGGCCTATTTTTTTATAATTCTATTACTAACATTCACCTAAGTTAACTTTACTGAAAGACGTGACAGCAAAAAGGGTGACTGCCTGCAAGTCAAAACTGGTTTTGCAGGATATGATAGTTTTAATATAGTAATGTCTGGGAATAAGCTGTAGATTGCTCAACATGACTTCAGATAATATGCCATGAATTCAAGGTTTAGACATATAGCCTCTACATAGCATGGGCTACTAGAAATCTGTGTCAAAATAATAAAAAGATGTTGAAAGCCTGCAGGGTGAAGTAGTAAGGTATTTAGCGTCATTACCTTGTAGGAAGAGCACCAAAGACTCACTGATTGACATCTACTGATATTCTATTCAACAGAGATTTACGATCAAGAATATATGTAATGTGAGAAATTGTGTTAGCTGAACTGCAAGTTTACAGATGTTTAAAAACAAGGCTGAAGACAAACAGAAGTGTCAGTATAATATGGGAAGCCAGGAGCTGCCGCACACACTATTTATATTCAGTGTGAGGCACAACATCAGTATTACCATGTGACACTGTCCAACTGCCATATGAAATAGCTACCAAAGAAAACACCTAAAATAAGGGGAAATAGAGGAAATGTACTTCAGTTTCCAAGAGGAAGGAAAAGATAGGTTTCTGGTAACAGGAAGAATATATTGCCATATATTCTTAGAGCAATACATAAAAACAGCATACTTAACATGATATAAGTGGCTATTATTCCACAATATAGAATAAATCCATGAAATAATTCAGTGATTATTATATATTACATAGTTATAGAGCCAATTGTATTGTTTCTCCCTTAGAAGAAATTCTTATGTGGGACTATCCCTTCCGCTGCAGTTCTAATACATAGATTAGCAAAAGACTCTGTGAAAAACAAAAGTCAGCAATTATTATTTGTAGAAGATAAGCTCTGATTTCTCTGTATTTCTCACTACAGAGTACAAAAATCACCTGAATAATTTTATGACTAAGTTGTTTATCTGTGAAACTCTCATAAGAAATATCAACCTTTGTGAAATTGTGGGTACTATTATCTATGTATACCTATAAGTATATATATATGTAAACATACATACATATATGGCGAGCCTATGAACGTATATTATCCCTATTTACCTCACATATCCATCACAGCAAAATCTTACTCACTTCATTCCATACACTGTAGAGACTGATGGTTATATCCCAACTCTAAAATAAAAGGAGCTACAGAGAAGAGACTGGCGTGGCTTTCATAGGTTAGGAGCTCTTAAGTATCATGGAGGACAGGGAAGGATAGGAACTCAGAGTTTTATCATGGGGTTAACCAAAACCCACTGGAATTCTTGTTAATTTTCTTGAAACTCATCTCTTATAACTCCAGGTCTGTGCTCTTCTATGCCTCATGCTCAGACTCTGCTTCTCAAGGCTTCTGCTGTGATACCAGGTCTGTGTTTCTCTATGGTACGTAATTATTTTAGAGTCATAAATATCTCATTCTACATAGAATAACTGCTTTGTCTCTATAAAACTATACTTGGACCATACAAAGAGAAATAAAAGTAAACCAAATTACCAGTGGACACTTTTTCAATTAGAGAAATTACTTTCACAGAGAAATCTGCTCCATGATCATAGAACCATGGAATGGTTTGGGTTGGAAGAGGCCTTAAAGATCATTTAGTTCCAATCCCCCTGCTGTGGACAGGGACACCTTCCACTACATCAGGTTGCTCAAATAATCAAGTAAATCAGTCAAATCAAGCAAAACAAAGCTGCAAGCATGTCAAAAAAAAACAACAACTGAAACAGGGGAAGCCTGACAAGCCTCTGCTGTGAAGCCCTCAAAAATCAGTAAAAAGTTTATGGTCTCTTTCTAGAAATGGCAATATGGTCCTCTATTCTGTAACACAGAATGTTGTTCTACTCTTTTTATTTCTGTTTCTGCCCATTTGCCAAGTCTGTTCCATCTGATCCTTTTTCTCATGAATCATACATTCAGCAGGGGTAGCAATTTGCAGAAAGAATGTCATAGTGTATAAATATTTGGGTTTATCAACAAAGTCTATGGGTGTAACAGTGTCAATCCAACATTCATTATGTTTGGTAGCACACTTTTAAAGCTATGTGCCATATGTTCCCTTCCATTAGAGTCAGGGAAATTCCACTAATCTAGGTCAAATCAGGGTAGGGTATAATCATAGTAAGCCTGCAAAACCAAGCAAGTTACACCAGGTTGGAAATGATTGCCTTGAATATGTTGTATCCTTACCAGTATCCATCCAATGGTGACACCACATGATGGCTTGTCTAAAAAGGAAGACGCATATAGCTGGAGAAGGAAAAAGGCATAAAATGTTACCTGGGAGACCAGAGTATGTTATGCCAGCTTTACTGCCAGTGTTGGAAAGAATGGGAAGGGTAAAAATTCAGAGCTTTTTCATGGAGTTAACCAGACAGTCCCCTGAGCTGGAAGATGGAGACGGAGAGCAGAATGGAGTGCCCATAATACAAGGTGAAATGGTTAGCTATATATGCTACACCATTTAGACACACACTAGTATATGGGGCTAAATGGGATACACCCCAAGGTAATGTTTACTAAGCCACTTTC
>JANHGB010057297.1:3451-56901 GCA_026283785.1 Coracopsis vasa
GCCTTTTTAGTCATCAGCGCGCTTGTAGTAAGCGTGGGTAAAGCCCTTCCCAAAATCTTCGTTTGCGAAGTCAAGCCGTCATCACTGGCAAGCGCTCCAGACACACTGCTCAGGTCACAGAAGCAAAGGCAGGGATGAGAAGAATAAAGACCTGCTTGATGTAGGAGAAGATCAGGTTCAAGATCATCTGTGAAACCTGAAAGTGCACAAGTCCATGGGACCTGACAAGATGCAGCTGTGAGTCCTGAGGAAACTGGTGAATGAAGTTGCCAAGCCATTATTCCTCATATTTGATAAATCTTGGCAGTCCTGTGAAGTTCCTGCTCACTGGAAAAGGGGAAATATAACCTCCATTTTTAAAAAAGAAAAATGTCTTTAAATTGACAAGAGGGCAGATTTAACTAACGTATTAGGAAAAAGTTCTTCACTATGAGGATGGCGAGACACTGGCACAGCTTGCCCGGAGAAGCTGTGGCTGCTCCACTTTTGGAAGTATTCAAGACCATGTTGGACGATGCTTTCAGAGACCAGGACAGCTTCCTCCGCGCGAGATTGCCTCCAACCGCGACCAGTCCTGCCCGGGGAAGCTCGCTCTCTTCACTCTGCCCCACATGACGCCTTCCTTCCTTCACAGGCGCCGGCCGGAAACCTATCCGCCCCGCCGCCCTACAACTCCCGAAATTCCCCTCGCAGGCCCGCCGCCGGGCCCGGTTTTAACCTGCGGCAGCACCTGCCAGGAATTGTAGTTCCGCACGGTTGTCCCACGGCAGAAGCTGCTAGAGGCTGCTGCCCAGCCTGCTGTGCCGTGGAGCTCACCCAGCGGGGCAGAACCGGACGTCTTCCAAGGTAGCAATGGCTTTTCCTCTATAATTTTAATATAGGGACCACAGGGACAAATGACGTAGAAAAAATACAATCAAAGGTTATGTGTGCATGGCACAACATGAAATACAGTTGGGTGTCAAAACCAAAAACTTCAGTAGGAACATGCAGGTTTTTCTGCTGGGAATATTTTACCACTTCAAAATTGTAAAACCCTGGTGAACTCTTTACAGATAGGTCCAGTTTTGATAAAATTGATAACAGAGATTTCAGGAAATACTGTTTTTTTTTAAAAAAAGATTTTATTTCTAGAACATAGCTGACTTACAGAAAGGAGTTTCCTCAGATAAAGGGGCCTGCATTAACAACAGATTTTGGTTGGGGTTGCGCAATGGCAACTGGCCAGGTGCTCCTGGCTCAAGGTCTTATGCTTTTATTTTCTTGGTAGAGCCTAGGTCTGGCCAGATACATTGACAGTTCAGGTTCTGAATCATGGACAGCCCACACAGGAGAAAGCTGACAGCATCATCTTACAGCAGAAAGAGAATCCAAGATCCTGTCATCATCAGGGAACATTAAAGAGAAATTGTGATTACAATATAATGAGAAATGCAGTTTACCATACAAAACTAATTTCTTGGTTTGGCGACTCTCCCCTGGCAGCTTTTGGGTTACATCGGCTAACAGAATATGGAAAGAAGTGTGATTAAATTGCTGGAAATTGGTATAGGCCTGCAGCTGTTGCACGTTTTTTAAGAAAAGCTGTTGAAGAAGCAAGAGACTCTCAGCTACAAGGAGTAACAATCTATGTTGCTCAGGATTGTACAGTCTACAGTTCAGATGTTATTGACAGACAGTGTTCTTTATGGATTCTGGAAAAGCAGACACAAAAGCTGTATTTATATTGGTTCCAGTGAGACTCGGTGAAGGCAGAACAAACATGAACTATTTAAAGTTTGTAAAGGGAATTTTAAGCCTTGAGTATTGTGTTAGTATTATTGGTGGCAAACCCAAGCAGTCATATTACTTTGTTGGATTTCAAGATGACAGTTTGATTTACACAGATCTTCATTCTGCCAATCATTTGTAGATGTCAGCATTAAAGATTTCTCTCTTGAGTCATTCAACTGTCCTCCTCCCAGAAAGATGTCATTCAAAAAAAATGGATCCAAGCTGCACAATAGGTTTTTATTGTAGAACTGGCAGGACTTTGAGAAGGCTTCTGAAGAAGTAATGAGGATGCTGACATCTCCATCTAAAAAGAAGTATTCCTTTGTTTACTTTTGTAAAGGGTCGTTCTAGAGACTATGACTTTGCTTCCAGTCCAATCCATGAAGAAATCTATTGAGAGTACAGGAGAAAAATCATCAGGAACTGGGAAATGCCTAACCTACCACTCAGAGCATTCTCGCCTGCTAGAAGTTTTGCATTCTAGAGGAAAATTCATAAAGAATTCAAAATTTAATCTTGCATGCTTTTTCTCTTATAAAACTCTGTGATCAGAGATAACTTAAAAATTATTCTTTTAGCCTAAGATCGGCTTGCATTTTTAGACAAAAGTATGCATCTAAAGTTCATTGCACAAAGCATCCCATTTTAATAACTTAAGTCGTGAAGAAAAGTGTCCCAATAATTCAGACAATTAACCCTGATACCTTTACAACTCTGTGGTTCCCCCTCAGGAACACTGAATCTTTTTTTATAACTTTAACTGGGGATCTAGCTGCCTAGTAAAGGGTATGTACATTCCCATTAGAATGGCTATTTCTTACATTAAAAATATAGTAAGCCATTAAACCCTTAAAATGTAATCATTAACATTTAGCACAATGTGCCTGATGCGTTAAAAACATTATTTGCAGCTGATTTCTCTGACTCACTTAGGGAAATATCAAATGATTTCAATATACCTTTGCTTTATTTTTTAATTTTAGGTGATACTGCTGCTCTTACTAACTTGTTTCAGTGAGTTCTCCCATTTCTACATGTTTATAATTTGAAAATTGTAAAATAAAATCATACATAGTCTTTTAGAGAGCTAAATCTGCCTAATTTCCCATCCTGACTTTCAAGAAATTTAAGTGTCAGTTTGTGAAGTAAATTTGCTATCATTTAAATATCTTTTAAGTACTTACTGTACAATATGATCTGCAGCCTAATTCATGTAGGACCACACATTAACACTTGATATTTAATGATTATACAATCCCAAGATATAATTTTAGAAAAACCTCCTTCTGTTCCTTCACCATAAGAAAGTGCTAACATAAATATATACAATGTTATCCTTTGAACTCTCTAACATGGATGTACTTGACTTCTCCATACTCGCAAACATTTGACAGTATTTTGTAGCTTATTGGAATATTCAGTATTGTTTCTTCATGAAGTTTCCCACTTTAAATTGGACATATGTGGATATTTCAGACATTTTTGAAATTGCATTCCAATGGCTCATATCTAGACTTTTTTTTCTTTGGTTCATAAGCAGTGTCAGGTGGCCTGTGTTTTAGTCCACATTATAAAGGGGGAAATTTTATAAATCTTAAATTTGGAGGAAGGAAAACATTCTTCCCAATTAGCATGATATTTTCACATCATAGCCATTGGTACTAAATTTAGTGTTCCACTTGTTAGAGACTGCATTTTTTAGTGGGTCAGTTATCTTTTTAAATAGGAACATTCTCTGGTGAGTGTGTGTGTAACTGTAAATGAAGTCTCTCTGCCTTCTTTGGCTCAGGAAAAGATTTTTACATTTGGGTTTTCTGTTTCCCAAGAGTTGTGGGAACAGATCCTTTTTCATATTTTCTTTACCTGCTGCATCCAGGTGCAGTTCTGTGAACACTAAGAGGTTTGGGAGTGATTTTTCACCCAAACAAATCTTAAAGAAATCGAGCCTAATCTTTTTTTTAGGAATTTGCAGAAATTTCCTCTTTTGTTATACTGCTTTTTCTGCTCAGCAGCCCAACTGAAACTGGAAAATTGCAAAAGTTGTAGCAGGAAATGTCATTTCTATGAAAACTTCTAAACTCTACTGAGGATGCTGGGATAAAGTTTGGAGAATAATCAGTCTTTTATTTTGAGCTTAGTTCTAAGTGAGGCAGCATAAATTAAATTTCTGATTGGACAACTGCGCCTAAGGACAGATGTTAATTCCAAATAGAGGTGGAAACTTCTGAAATGGACTCAGTCAAAGGGTGGATTGGAATATCTGGGGTTGAAACCTCACAGAGGAAGAGAGAATGGAACAAATAGGAACTGCATTGGGAATACGCACTGTAAAACGCTAGCTGACTGCAGGAAAAAGGAGCAGTATGACTGCCGGCTGGGTTTTTTAAGTTGGTGGGTATATAGGAACTCTTTATTTTCACTGTTAGATTGAGTGCCTAAACAACATAGGATTGGGGGTTTTATATCACTCAGCTAGCTCATTTTTAATACCGTATCCTCACCTCTTCCTTTTTACCACTTATCTTCTATTTATATATTGTTCCCTAATTCTGAGGTCCATCATTCCTGGAAAGGTTTTTAATTTTTTTCCCAGACATGCCTGTCCTCACAACTGGAAACTGTTATGATCAGTGACCAACAGATGGTTTTCTTGACATCCCTATTTACTTCTAACCTGCAACCTAACTTTCTTTTTTTTGTCTGTATCCCAAACCCATTTGGTTTCCCAACCCTGTCCTCGTCCCCTAAACTCTGTGGAAATGTTTTGTTTCAGGAGTGGGCTAACTCTACCCCTCTGCTGAAAACCAAGCAGATGTTTAGGCAAAGGGAACAGGAAGAATATGGAGTAATCTTCCCCCTCAGCTTGTGATTTAGGAACAACCATTAATACATTCCAATTATCACAGTTAGTAGACATCAATGAAATTATACTCTTTGGGGATTTTTTTTAACCTTTCCTACAATTATTTATAATTTGTAATTATTTACGAATATATTTTGGCCTGCAGCAATTCATTCCACAACGTAAGAGTAATGCACAATGTGAAAACATACTTCTTCAAAGCTGTAGCACATTCAAAGCCGTTGATTTCACTTGCTTTTTATTGTGAGAAGCTGCATGATGTCTCTGTCTCTGCACTGTTTGCACACCTTTGTCCTGGTCATTCACCCTATTTCTTTTCTATGCAAACCCCCATCTTTTTCTGTTCAGTTTTTTTCCTAGAGAGCTGTATGGGTGCAGAGATCATTCTGTATTGGAAACTGAAAGAAGTGCTCTCAGCCATGACAACTAGATTGTCCAAAACTCCTTATTCTGCTGGTTAGCAGAGACAGCTTCCCAGTGTGTTTTGTGGAAATCGTTTTGAGGCATATAGTGGTTTTCCTGCCCAAATGCTTACACCAGGATATTGGATTCCACTCAATGCGTCAAGTGTCTCAAGATGCGTTCGCAGCACTAAAATCCATTTGCAAATCTAGCTCTTTCTGCCTCAGTGAAAATCTACTGAGACAACATGCTTGAGAGGACTAATCATACACATGCTTTGCAACACATATTCTTAAGACAAAAAATCTGTTATACAGTAATATGCCACGATGGACACTGACTATAATTGTTTTTAATAGAAAAGCATATGCTTTGTTTATCTTTTCTGTCTCAGGCGCATGCTTCCTCCAAGAATTGGAAATTAAAATGTAATCTGTGCTTAGCTGAATGGGCTCCCTAACCAGAAAGCAGATGCTAAGCACTCAGAGGAGCTGGAGTACATGGAGTGGCAAACTAGTTTTATGATGCTGTAATTCTGCTGCTTTGGTAGTCATGTAAAAGACAAATGGTGTGGGCTGCAAGACTCAGTGTTTTCAAGTGTTTAAAAAAAGAAAAGATACAATCCTCAATTCATCATAAACTAAGGCAAAAAGAAAATTCAGTCCTCTGTAGCAGATGCTAAGCACCTACCAGTACTAATTGTTCATGCCTATGGTTTTCCCAGTTTTGCCAATATGCACGATTTCTAATGCCTAACAGGAGCCCATGTATTTATAATCTGAATCTACTGTATGTCAGCATATTTTTTGCATATCAGGCAGAGTCCTTTTAAATCTCACAACTGATACACATTTTAAACTACCTGACTTGCCTGTAGCAATCGACTGAGGCATTCATCCAATTAGATATGACAAATTGTAGTGAGGCCAAGCTATATTAAGGCTGGCTTTATTACTCTCTGCTTCAATTATTTTGCTGATTTTGTATAATTGCAGTGTTCTAACTATACTGGGTCCTGATTTGCATCAACCATTCTGCTTGGTTTCTCTGGACCAGTAGGTGTGGCCCATCTGCAAAAGTAAATGTCACAATATTCCCATCTAAGGAACTTTGCCAGTAGAGATACTTGAACATAGGGATAGTGGAAAGAATTTAATGAAGTGCCATAGATGTGGCTGAAGCAGTTTCAATTGCTGTAAATTATTATTTTAAAAATTTCTGTGTAGCTAACTTAACTGCATCTTTCTGATCACATATGCTTACCAAGCCTCTCTTAAAGCTTAAGTCGTTCTGAAAACAGAAATTTATGTAGGAGTAGTCTGCAATCCTGAATTAGGGCAACTGATCATGAACTCTCAAGTACTAAGCTATTTTTTGCTGTTGAAAAGTCCCTGTGTATGCAAAACAAATCTGTTTAATTTGGTCCTTTCTGTATCAAAACCATAGTAAGTGCTATTGAAGGGCTATCCTATGAGTCATAAAGTAGATGTCACAGGGTGTTATTTTCAGGGGCAATAGCTCTCATTTCATGCTTTTTGTCCTTTAGCACACCTTTATTTCACATTAGTAGGGAGAAATAAAAAGGATGTTCAGCCCAGGAATTGTTATGTCCCTGTACCCTGGTCTTGCTACACAGACCTGAAGTCAAATGGGTCAATCTACTTTCCTCATCTCCTGTTGTGTGGTCAGAGTTGATAAAGAGCATTGCACCTTCTCCATTTGTGCAGAAAAGAAGGCGTTTAGGGTGCTGGTTTGTTTCTGTACCATACCATCTCTAGGAAGCATTCCTTGTTTTAAATATTTCTGTCTCCCTACCTCACTGGAATGTCACAACCACCTCCCAAATGTCAGCCTTCGTATTTACAGGTGAATACTGAGTTTCCAGAATTCATCTTTTGCAAAGTCACCCATAGTTGCAGAGGCAATCTCCTTACCAGGGACGGAAATAACTGCCCTTGCTGAAGATGTCAACCTCAGTTTGCAGCACCAGAAGAACAGTTGTATTTGAAAAGTGTGGAAGAATATACCATAAGCTGGTTCCTTCATATATAGCAAAAGACGACTTTGGCACTACTTCCATTAAGCAGCAACAGTTCAAAAGCAAACACTGCAGAGAGGGGTAAAAATGTGAATAATGAGGCTGTAGGAAAAAAAAGTATGAGGAAAAGCATGATTTGGATCACTGAAGACTGAAACAGTAAGTGAACCTAAATGTTTCACTGTTTCCCACTCATTGGACAAATATTTAAGTTTAAAGTCAGGCAAAACTTAAGGGTGAAAAAAAGCAAACTATGAAAAGCTTTTGACAATATAAAATGCATCCTCTCCAAAGCTAGGTGATCATAAAGAATGCTGCCTTTTAACATGCCTGGACGAGCTTTAAAAATGATTCAATAGATTGTAGAATTCAGCACATTTTCTTCCCAATTATTTTTGAAGAGATTCTGACAAATGTTTTCTAAGGGAGGAATGGCAGACTGTCTATTTTATTTTAGTTTTATAGGACTTTTATTTTTATCCTGTCATGAGAAGCAAATGGCAGTGCTATGATTAGAATAAGCCATGTAAGAGAGCTCAGTCTGCACAATTTATAGTACAGCTTGCTTTAATCTGTCAGGGAACTTGTGTTATATTGCTTTTCAATAGAGGATAAAGCTCTGGGTATATATGTTAATAAATTCTATTCAGACAGTCTTAACAGATGCCAACAGTTGCTGGAAGTACTTGGAGCAGAAACTGTTTGCAATTTTCAATCCTTTGAGGATTCTTCTGGACAGTATGGATTTCTTTAACAAAACAATGACAAACAAAGAAAGCCCCCGGCATCCCTGCTATCAAAAAAAAAAACCAAAACAAACCAAACCCTTGGACAACTCTTTAAAACAGTAGTTACCATTATATTTTTTTTGGTTATTAGGTTTCTAAAATTTACCAGCCTGATAACAAGACAGTGGTTATTATTATCAGTGGTTTCAACAATGTTTTGTATTTTTTGATTGGTTTTTGGGTTTTACTATGAATTTAAATCTAACAAAAGGTTGTTTTTTCCTAGTTTCTGCCTGTGGACACCCAGAGCTATTCCCCAAGGATATTCTGGGGACTGGCGATTGAAAGCCACCTTTGCAGAGTCCTATGGGCTCCTGCAGTTATTTTGGAGATAATAAGAGACTGTAGCTATCTGCTGCTGAAGAGGAAATGCAAAAGTGGGCATTGGTCTCTCCATTCAAGAGATGGTTTCACTGCTGGAACCAAGACTTCATATTTTGATACTCCTTTTCTACATGGAGAGAATCGGTTTTTATAAAAAATTCATGTAGCATTGCATTAATTTTAGTTTTGTGGCGTGATATGCTATTTACAGCAGTTAGAACCAGGATGCAATAGTCAGATATGTCTAATCTGATGCTAAATAGCTCTTCCCAGTGGTGAATAGTAATATGCTATAAAAAACCTTAGGTTGTGATAAAACACAATGCCATCCAAAACATAATGCAAGTTAGTTTACCTATGTGCATTGAGTAATTGTTAAATCTGAAAATCTGCACTGAGATAGGGTATTTCCACCAATTTATTTATGTTTGTTGGATTAGCACTACTATCTGGTTTCAGCTCTTACAATTTATGATGGATGGATTTTCTCCACAGAGGTGAGCGTGATAAGAAAATTAGACATAGTATTTGCACTGGTAGATTCTAGCTTTGTATTATACAACAAGCTTTCAAAGCTGAATAACAGGATTCTTGAAATATCATAGAAAATAATAGAGGATTCTTAAAAAAAGGACTTTCGGCATTATTCTCCTAGACTGTTTTTGTAGTGGAAGTTGCAAGAAAAGAAGTCACAAGCAAGAGCCTTGAATGTTACTCTAATCTTTAACCTCTGTATAAGATTACGAAAATTAGATGCATGGTCTTTTCCATCAGTTTCAAATGTTTTTCCAGAAAAAGCAAAGTAATTGCTTGAAGTAGTGGAATAGAAAGAAAAATCCCACAGATGCTGTTATGGTGGCTGTCTAGTCAAAATTTAAACACCTGTGAGGATCAATGATTTCACTATAAACACATTAAAGCAGTAATAGGAAAAAAACAGAAGTGAAATTGTAATCTCATATTCACTAGAAGATCAAAGTTGCAAACTTGGCATAGCAAATGCTCAAATCACTTATGTCAGATCATGCTAAGGGTCCAAAGAAAACAAAAAATATACCCCCCAGAATGACTGAAAAACACTGTGGTTTTTTTTTCCTAAAAGCACGGGTTTACCTTTCAGGCCTGTGCAAAATTTCCATCGATTAAGTATTTTTCTTATCGTAGATAGATTTTTTTTTTAGAATATTTTCCTGATCTGTGGGACTATGGCCTTTTTGTGTGACTGTCAAGGGGACTAATACATTATCTGAGTATCGTTGTCTTCTGCATTCACAATGCATCACATCTATGCTGATGTCTTGGTTTTAAACAACTTCCTTTATTCCATACTTTCAGATAAGTTTTCAGGTTTGTTTTGTTTTTTTGTTTGTTTGTTTGTTTTTTAATATAGAAAAGCCTGTGATTGCCTTTATGTCTTACTAATCTCCATTGTGCCAGGAGACACAAACATGCTTTTCACCCTTCTGAACTTCTGCAGAGCAGGATTGGAACTGCTTATAAACATCAGATACGTGATATTTCACTAATATAAAGGTGTGTTAGCTATATCCCACTATTTGGCTGTGCAACAAGACACTGGGCAAAGACTAGAGAAGGTTTGTTTGCTGCTTCTTGTTGATTTCCCTAGAAATGATCAGCCCTGAGCGTCTAGAGTTCAAAATGGCTTTTTGACCTTAAAAATAGTGTTTTGCAGACACTTCTTAAAAACAGTGTGGCTCAAAACCTCTTTTTTCTTTATATCACTGTTACAAACTCTGAGCAAAACAAACACAAGGTTTCATTTGGAGTCATGGAACTTCTCTTTTTTTTTCCCGTCCAGAATTATGAATGGATAGTGTAAGTATAGGTAGAAATCCTATTTAAGCTTTTAAATAAAAGTTATTAAATCTTTTCTTTGTTTCCTTTCCTAAGGAGGAAAAAAACTACAATAAAACATGAAAGCCTATAAAGGAAAATGCTAAAGTTGTTATTTGTGAGAAAAGGTCTTGTGATAGCATTAGATCACCACTTGTTTAAAAGTGATTAGACTTATCCTTTAAAATACCTGATTGCTGAGACTTTTTTACCAACCCATCAATCAAGATGTATGTCAGCAAAATTAGAAGAGAGATAACACTTGCAATTAAGTTAGTGTATGTGTATGGCTATAGCCACAGCCGTTTATAAAGATGTAACACGCCGTACTGTGAGGAGATAATCTCTTTTATTAGAACCATTTATTTTTTTTTTTTTACCTGTAGAAAAAGTATACAAAGTTGTGGACCAAGATAGGTGATTCAAAACTAGATATATTATTTCTTGAGTTAGGCTCTAGCTCTAAGTCAGCTAGCTTCTGGAGTACCCAATGTGATATAAAATGGTTAATTTTAAAACTATCAAGTTGGGAAAAAAAAACCCAAGCAAACAAACAGCACCACAAATACATTGCTTTTGGTTTGCTGTTGTCCTCTGAAATCCACATCATCCAAAACATCTGTTCCAAAAAACTGCAAACTTGCCTCACAACTAAAATTCTACAATTTCATCCCAATTTATTGCCGAGATATTGCCTTCTCAGTATTTGACCTATAAAGCTAGAAGTCAAGCACTCAATTATTTTTTCACATCAGAAAGTTCTCCCAAGAACTGATTGAATTCTTCTGGAATGAATTTTTGCTGAGACACACCAAACCCTATTATAAGGCATTCCAGGTTGTACAGCCCTAACACTATTACAAGTTCCCTCTCTCAGCAATGCATCTGGTTGTAAAACAGATTATCCTCCAAAACTGTGACCTTACAAAGAGACAGTCCAGTATTAAAAGTAGTCTCAGTATTTTATTTTAATGCTTCCAGGAAGCTTTCAGACTGGTTTAATAAAAAGTTGTCTTAACATTTTAATAGAGAATAACTTCATGCAGAATTGTTTTTTTACGACAGGCTATGGAAGTAATAAAAGCATACTAGCTGTAGTAAGAACTTGTGATTCACTTTAAAAAGTTATAGCTTTTACAGTAATTTCTGCAAAACTCAGCTGGTATTATCACTACTGTATCATATCAGCGTCTGCAAAGAGTAGCTAAAATGTTAGGAAATAGGAGATGCAGACCAAAAACCCCTGAAGCTCATTTACTGTCAGTATTCATATCACTTTTATAGCTTGACACATATTTCTGCTAATGAGCAAGCAGAAAGTTTTGCAGGTATCAGTCATTAAAATGCAGAGCCTCATTCTCATTTGCAGGAAGCTTGAGGTACACTTTTGTCCTTAACGGTTCTTAACGCACTTTCAGCTGATCATGTAAAACATAAATGAGAGAAAAGACCAAGAAAGAAAGCAAAATGAACTTTCAAATAATACAATAGCAGTTTCAGCAGAAGGCCAGGTTTAAAATCGGTAAAGGAAGCAATATTCTTCATTCCGAGAGGCATCTGCCTGCATGGCAACAGTTCCTTTGGAGTACTGCCTTCTGCCTGCTCCCCCTGGTGCTGACTTCTTGCACGCCCTAAAAGAATTCAAATTATAACCCTATACCTTGTGGCGTTTTCAGACAGACTGTAAAAGCAATTAAAATATAATATACAGAAGAAATATAAACCCTCTTGATTCAGATCTTAACTATATCTCCAATTAGAAGTTACAAAAACACTTTCCCTGAAGGTAAGTTATCCAATAATTGCGTTATTGCAATTGTCAACGACTTCCATTTCTATCAAAAGTCTTAAGTGTGGGCTTTTTGTTTTTTTAAAAACTTGTCAGAGGAAAAAAAAAACTACAACCAACAAAAATTCCTATTACATGCTAATTCTTTTTAATTTCATGGAGGAAAAAACAAAACAAAACAAAACAAAACTGCAAAACAAAACAAAACAAAAAAACAAAACCAAAATGAATCCTGAAACTTCACATGGGCCAATACAGATAATAAATTTTGTTGAGGCAACAGACAGAGAAACAGATAGAGCTCAAGAAAGTTAGATTTTGTGGGAAGGACTACAGATGGTACCAGAAGAGCTTTCAATCCACAATTTCTTCTAGAGTAGTGAACAGAGCTGACTTTTTGCCAGTTCTGTGGATATATCAAAATATTCTTCCACATTACATGAAAAACTAACCCAATATGGTATTCATTATATCATAAAGTTTCAACATTTGTGACCAAATTCATCACATCTGGGGTTGAAAACTCATGGGGTGTTTTCCTGCTCATTGTTACTGTAATCCCAGCAACAGTATTTTCTTAGAGGTTTTAGAAGCAACTGGCTTGCCCTCAAGTTTTTATTAAGGTGAATTCTTAAAAAAAAAAAATAGAAAAAAAAGTCCTGAATTCTTATTTTGAGTTTGAAATAGTTGATGTAGCTTTTTTCAGTACAGACTAGTGGTCTAAACTCAAAACAAGTTACTTGGCAGCATTTCCTTTTTACAAACGAAACAAAGGTCTTTCTCAGGTCAGGTTACATTTTTACTACTGAGTGTCATATTTAATTTCATCTTTTTGTGTTTGTCTTAGTGAAATTTTAGGTAATGCTAGTAATAAGCCAGCAACAGAAGTCTTTTGCATGTTTGAAGCATTATGTAGAAACGTAAGGCAAAGTACTGGTGACATTGCTGGGGTCCCTTGGTCACCTCTATACCACCACTTTTGTCTTGTGGCACACATGCAATCCACAGGATTCGCTAAAAATTTGTCAGATGAAGTTTGTTTTCCTTGATTGTTATTTTGGCTTCACTCTTAGGCACATTGCACTGTGTACGTGCTGCAACAATATTCTTCCAAAGTATAGTTTGCACTGTTTTTAAAGGCCTGATATACTTTTTGTGGAGGTTATCCTATTTTTTTGTCATACTGCAGCAGTGGTCATGGAACCTACTTATGCTGGAGAATCTTTCCTCAAAAATTATGATTATTCTCACATCTGAAATTAGAATGGTTTGATAAAACCAGTTGGAATAAGCCTTAGTATGATTTTATTCTTGATTCAGTAGGTTAGGTTGGACAGAGCCTTGGGTGACATGGTTTAGTGTGAGGTGTCCCTGCCCATGGCAGGGGGGTTGGAACTACACGATCTTAAGGACCTTTCCAACCCTAACTATTCTATGATTCTATGATTCAGTACACTGGATTCCAATATAAAGTGAACATTTTAAGTCTGTTTAATGGAACCAGAAGAAGATAAGATTCCAAATAACGTTCTTGGTTGTGGTCTGCCACTGATCATAGGTCAAAGGGATGTTTTTGCTTGTTCCAGTGTTCAGGTGATTATAAGAAGCCTCCTACACTCCTTTCAGCCCTTCAGATCCTGTGCCATGGTACATTCAGAAGATTAATATTTTGGAGAGATGCACTTAAATAATGTACTATTTTTGCTCTACCACTCTTTCTCCCATTTCTATAATAATTTGCTTAATTATTTATCAAATCCTCACAGACTTTAAAGTCTAGGGAAATAAGTTCTACAACAGCATGAGAAGTAATTTTTGCTTTACAGAAAGAAAACACAGCATGTGAATGGATTTTTAGCAGCACTTCAGTAATGTATTACCAATGACCTGGGAAAATTACAAGTGTAACGTAGTATGTATGATTTGAGTTAGGAAACATTAATTACAGGCATTGTTGCAGTAAATTAGTTTATACACTTTGCTAGTTTTGTACAAAGAGTAATTGTTCTCTGTGTATATTGCAAAGATACAAGTTTGAAATGTACTTGATATTTCTTGGCAATATGAATCATCTATTTGGGGAAAAGTACTTCAATATACGCAGTATTTATTTTCTAATGACAGGAGTCCAGAGGGATGTTGACATGCTTGAGAGGTGGGCCAATGCCAACCTCATGAAGTTCAGCAAAGCCAAGTGAAAGGTCCTACACCTGGATCGAGGCAAACCCAGGCACAGCTACAGGTTGGGCAGAGAACAGATTCGAAGCAGCCCTGAAGAGAAGGACTTGGGGGTGTTGGTTGATGAGAAAATGAACATGAGGCAACAGTGTGCGCTTGCAGCCCAGAAAGCCAACTGTATCCTGGACTTCATCAAGAGGAGAGTGACCAACAGGTCAAAGAAGGTGATCCTGACCCTCTATTCTGCTCTCATGAGACCCCACTTGGAGTAGTGTGCAGCTCTGATATCCCTAACATAAGAAGGACATGGAACTGTTGAAGTCCAGAGGAGTGCCACGAGGACGATAAGGAGGCTTAAGCACCTCTTGTATGAAGACAGGCTAAGAAAGTTGGGGCTGTTCAGCCTGGAGAAGGGAAGCTGCATGGTGACCTCATAGCAGCCTTCCAGTATCTGAAGGGGGCCAACAAGGAAACCAGAGAAGAGCTGTTTATCAGGGACTGTAGTGATAGGACAAGGGGTAATGAGTTTAAACTTAAAAAGGGGATGTTTAGATAAGATATAAGGAATAAGTTTTTTACCGTGAGGGTGGTGAGTTACTGGAACAGGTTGCCCAAAGAAGTGGCAAATGCTCCATCCCTGGCAGTGTTCAAGGCCAGGGTGGTCAGAGTCTTGGGTGACATGTTCTAGTATGAGGCATCCCTGCCGATGGCAGGGAGGTTGGAATTAGATGATCTTAAGGTCCTTTCCAACCCTCAACTTTCTATGATTCTATGATTCTTCTGTCTATTTTAATCCTGTTTTTATTTTTTGTTTGTAATCTTAAGATAACTAACAACACATGGATGCAAATATATTAATGAGATGTACCCCTTCTATCTATTAGCGCTCTCCATGTGACATGTATTACCACACATATGATGGTGAAAGCCTAAGAGCCCTATTTATAATTGTATTGTCAATGCTTTCATCTTAAGCATTTGGAATTTTTTTAAATTTCTTCTTTCTTCCTTTCAACCTTATTGCAAATAAACACTTAAGCACACCTCAAGTACTTTACTTAGTGTTGCTCACTCTAGTTGGAAATTATAAGATTAATTTCTATATACACTTTTGCTCCATTCAGCTAACAAGCAGCGTGCTATAATTGTTTTCTTAACTCAGAAGTTTAAGACAAAAACTTTAACTTGTAATGTGTTACATAATAATTATGAAAGCATCAAAGAAATTATGGTGTGTATTTCAGTAAATAAAATAAAAAAAATAAAAATAGAATAGAAGAATGGCATGAGATTTATACATTGATATTTGCATTTAAATTTTAGGGAAATTCCATCCAAATCCTTATTTTCTGTATTTATTTCCTTATTTGGGATGAGAATGAGAAGAATGAAATGTACCAGCTTGACAAAACTGATGAGATTAAAAATCAAATTCTTTTGACTGCTGTTATAAAATAGTAATTATAAAATTAGATATTAAAAATCATCTCTGGGGACTTATAATTTGCTGGTGAGATAAATTTTATACTCATTATGGTCTTTGGATTATTCAACAGTTTCCTATCATTGTTTCACTCTGTGAGTCCTACTCTAGCTTTGCACCATCCTGAATTCTCTTGCTTTTTTATTTTTATTAACTACTGACTTTCCATCTTATCTTTGGCTTTATGCATGCCAACATATATTCAAATTACTTGTGTTTTACTTAATTCTTGCAATTAGTGTAATTGAAATGTCCTGATGACTGGTATGAAAGCAGGATATCAATATCTGTATGAAATATAATTCATCTTAAATAAGAAGTGAGCAGAAAATAAGCAGGCATACTCATTTCATTAGAGGCTTGATGAGAACCTATCTGTTAGGTGAAGACTGAGCCAGCCATAAGACTCTTGCGTGACACAGAACATCCCTTTGGGATTGGAATTTTCTGTCTCTAAATTAATCCAGTGGTACTTTCTCCTTTTCCCAACCCCCTTTATCCTACATCTCATTAGATATGCTGCAGTCTGACTTCTGAATATCCCTGCTCAGTCTTTGCAGATTTTCCTTTTAACATTGACTATGACAAACAAATCATCATGCATTAATTCCAGTGTAATGTGCCATCATTGTAATACAGTCCACCACATATTTTAAAATTCCTTCAATAGATGCATGAATTCATTATCCATCTTGCTTTTCAGTTAGAGCATATGAGGCTTGGCTATTGGTCTATTAATCATGAGAACCCAAAAGCCTGTCTTGATTTAAGAAACCTTAAACTAATTTCTGTGTGTCAGTTATAACATTAATGATATGATTAACACATGAAAATTACACTAGTTAATATTAAAGGTTCTGATTTAAACTTGGAAATGAGAGAAAATGCATATGTAAGATTTTTCTCTTGGCTCTTGTCTCACGGAAATTTTTCTGAGTATTACAAATATTTTGCTACTGGTCATCAGGGAAGAAGACAAAGACACTTCCAGCCTGACTGATCAACAGAATGGCGTTTTTACAATAGGTGGTTTACTACTAAGATGCCTATGTGGAGTTTGAGCTACACTTATAAAAGCTGGTTTTAATATTACATAAATTAAAAATTAATTTATCTTTTAAAGTAAAATAATAATAATAAAAGAATTGTGCAAATATACACAGTTATATTCACATATGCACAGCATAATATTTCAGAATGTTTCTGTGGAAATCTTAACTGAAGCCATAGTGTATATTTATTGTATATACTTAACAACATAAATGAGTATGATAATGTTACAGTACAGTACAAAAGCATGGAGGGTGGGAAACACATCACCTACTGTTGCATATGATACAGTGCTATCTTACAGCTTTGATTTCTTGTCTTTTCTACATTCTTGTACCCTGAATCCAATTTTTTCAATAACGTAGACAATTTAAATGTTATGCTCAGTCAGTAAACTTCTCTGGGAAAATGTAGGAAAATAAATATAGAGAAAGTATTCAAAAAGAGAAGTCTGAAGAGAATTAACCATTGAAACTGTATAAGTATTAAAGAAACATCTGTTGGACATGGGTTCCTAAATACCTTTGAAAATCTAATGGTGATGGAATAATTCATAGTGAATCTGAATATAGAGCCTGAGTGCATCACAGGTAGAACTGAAGTCCTTTTGAAGTCAATGGTAAAATAACACTGTCTTGGAGCCAGGATTGAAAAACAAATTTTTACTTCAATGCAAATTCTGAGAGGAGATTTTATTCTTTAGCTTTTAAAGTTGATAAAAGTTTTGCTCCTGAGTTTAAAAAAAAAGAACCAAAAAGCCCCAGCCAAACCCTTCCCTTAAAAAAACCAAAACCCAGAATTAAACAACCAAAAAAAAAAAAAAGATTTCTATTTAGCCCAATAAATTGCAATAATCCAATGCTGCTATTATTTTACCTATAAATGAAATTTACACACTGTATTATAGTACTGCATTTGACACAATACAGTATGCACATGTACATAGGCAGACTTTGAGAGCTAGTCTGCTGGGCAAGTAGCTTTTTAGGCAGAACAGTTGAATTTCATTGGCTAAAATGCTATTAGTCAATGCTTAGTTTATTGATGATTACAAAATCAGGGAATTTATGTAGGAATTTTCTGGTAGGAATTCTTGATGAAGAATGTGCCTGATGCTAGAAAAGGAAATAAAATCAGCAGTTTGAATAGCAGAGTGATTCCTAGTGGTTATTTTAATTTATATCCCCATGGGTGCACATAGTTGTAGATTCCTTTCATTCTTAGAGAAGCCAATATGTTGTGCCAGAGTTATTTTTGGAGTTGATCTGAGTCTAATTAGAAGATTTATTGTTTACCTACACTAGTTTTCATTACATGGAGTTACAAGTACTAATATTTCAGAGCCTTTTCTTATATTCCAATTTGAGCCACACAACTCGCTATGTTTTCTCTTGAGTGGTTATACTCCTTTTCCTCCAGGCTAAGAGAGAAATTGCTGTTATCTCTGTTGCTCATACTGTTAGTTCATGCTCAGACGTGCACTTCCCTTTACTGTTAAAATATTCAAGTGGTTAATTGCCTGTACCTATGTATAGGCTGCGATAGAGTGGACTTAAAAGGCTGCAGTAGGTATGCTTACAGACTCTATAGTACCCAGAACCATTCCTGTTTTCAACAGATTTTAATTCCTATTAAATCCCTAGAAAACAGCTCATCCCCCAGTAGCTGTCAATGCAATACTTGCAGCCAGATTTTTAGAACAGCTCAGTATTCAGTGTAGCCAGTATCTTATTAATATAGTTGCTTTGCAGCCTGAATGTGGTAATACTTAACAATAATTTTATTTGCTGATAGCAATAGGATAGTTGCAAGGATATTCATTCTATAAGGAGGTTGTTAGGAAACTTTACATTGATGTAACATCATGAAAATCAATGATTTTGAAATAAAGATGTGGAACCTGAAATTCTGGTGAGAAATCACACCTCAGCCGCTGTTTGAGCAGGTTGGGTCTATAGTTCCTTAACAGACGCTTTTTATTTGCTAAGGTATTTGGTATTAATCCATGTATTAATCTCTCATATTTTCCTCTAAGAGCTTCTCAGAGATGGACTAATAGTCCCAAAAGTACTTAGCATACACTTGGTAGTGTTGCTCAGATAGTTTTCCTGCAGTGCTTAGTTGCTGACTGGGGTTAAACCGTGACACATCCTGAAGTACAGAGGCAAACATGTTCCTGAAAAAAAATCCTTGGATCCTAGTGCCACCAAATTAAGAGAAGATACATGCAAGGCTCTGAATTCTCACCTTATTCACTGAGATACCTCAAACTGTTACTTGTAAATCAAACACTTCTGAACTGTGGCATCAGCTTGGCAGGATATTCTATAGTGAATAGAAATCTTAGAAGACATAGGTGGAATAGGTGTTAAAAAAAGTTACTGGAACTTCCAATTTCTGAGCTTTCTACTGAATAAAAATGCAGTTTGTGGGAAGCTAGCCTTATTCAATGTATTCAGTAAAAATAAAAATGAAAAAAAAATGTTTCGAAAGTTTCCTTTATATTAAAAACAATAAAAATATTCCCGCTTGAAAGCATGGAGAAAATATAGAATTGTTACCTTGGATGCTCTGAGCCTAAAATGTTCTCTTTTTTCTTTTATTCCTCTAATCCTGATGAACAAAAAAATTCCACTGCTATTTTGTTAACTTATTCTGAAACAGTAGGCTGCAGCTGTGCTCTCATGTCATTAATCAAGGATCAGTAAAAGTAATACAGCAACACAGGAGAAGCAAAATAAATTGCGTTGCTCATCTTGAATAAGATTTTTTTTTTTCTGTACACGTTTGCAAATTTTGGAAAATTCTATCATGAAAGTAAGGTAGATAAACATTGCAGGCCCAAACTCAATGTCCTTCATTAGTAGTAAGATCATATTAGTAAAATGAAGTTCGATTGCATTTTTCATGGTTTAAACATGATTGAGGAAATATCATCATCTGTCATTCTGAATGTTTCTAGAGGGCACAATAATCATGTCATAATGTCATCATGTCAACTACTGTACTGCTACCATTTGGACATGTGTATCATTTAAATATTTTTCTGATACTCTGAAGATGACAGCAGAATTGTGTACTTTTTGGGACTAGCTACACAACTATAAACAAGCATTAAATATATGGGAAAACATAATTCTGTTGAGAAATTTTACTTGAACTGTAACTATTAAGTTGTAATGTTATTGTCCTGCATAATATTATATCTATCGGAAAAACTTTCTGTTAAGTTTTTCCAGGGTTCTACATAAAAAAGGCAAAATTTCAATATAAAACTGTATGTTATGTTCTGTCTATAGTAAACTTTTCTCTTTTTTTCATCTTAAAGAAAAGATGGGGTTTTTTTTCATTTAAACAGTTTGCTTAAAAATTTCAAAGGAAATCATTGCAGTTGGGGAACAAAATCTCCTAGGGTCCTTTTAAAAAAACAAATTTGATGTTACATTTAGGAAAGACACTGTCTTTTTTAATGTCAGTATTAGTAAGAAGGTGCCAGACTAAACAGGAGTTGAAAGTACTCAGACTCTCAATGGAGAACTTAATCTCATTTTGAATAGAGTCTTAAGTCCAATCCAAAGGCCACCAAAGTTAATTGAATGATCTGATCTGCACTGTTTTCAGTGGGAATTGAATTAGGCCCTAGAATATCTAAAATGGTGTAATGGCATTTAGCTATGACACTTTCATTAATTGTATTAAAGACTGAACAGTTATAACCCTGTCTAACATGGAGCACTTGCCCTTTTTCATACTAACATGGACTTTGTAATGAAGGGATTTAGATGCTTTTTCATTGCCTAAGCCTCCACTCTGGTTGGCCTCCCAATATTGAAAAAGAAACACTAGAGCATTTGTAAATATCCCCTTTGGTTTAATGAATTATTTAAGGAAAAATCCCAAGTCTGAATGCACTCATCAAACTCTTTTGCTTGTTTATTTGCTTATTCTGATTGAATAAAAAGGTTTGTTTGGAGACATGTCCCTTCTTACCACTGGGATGTAGCAGTGTGTTATCATAAGGCTTTCAGCTTTATTATCTGAGCCTAAACACTGGTTAATTACTTAACTGGACATATTTTTATGCCCTAGTAGAAAATACTAGGGGTTTTTATTAAAAAAGCAGTACCCAACAACAGTAAAAAAAAAAAAAAGAAAACAAAAACCACACAACAGAAAACCCCAAAACTCAGAAGCTGATAGAAAAATTTCTTGATGTTTGAAAAACTTGTTGTTTTGAGGATAAAGGGGTTTTCCATCAACAATTTCATCATAAGGAAGGCATTTTGTGAATCATAAGTAGTTGTAGTTAATTATTATTTTAGAATGTTAAACTTAATTTTCAGTTTAAACTTCATTTTCATTTTAATTTTAGAAGCAGCAACTGGTTTTGTGTCTAGTCTCCTTAACTAAAAATATATTAACAGATGAGTTCTTAAATCACAGTTACATTTAACACTGATTTTGGAAATGTCAGCTTTAATTAGTGAGTAAAAAATAGTAAAGATAAAATACTATCTTTTTTTCTAAAAAGCAGAAGTAAAATATAATAATTTTCCTGAATGCTTGCTGATTTTTTTTTTCCCTTCGCCTTCAAACTGTTTTATTGCCAAGATTTCATGAACCCAATTATCCTGAATATGCAGATAATGGAGTGTTAAGGGTAACCAAAATGTCTAGATTCTTGAAAAATAAAACTAAAGTAACTGACACTATAATTGTAAGCTTTTATTCCAGACTGTGTAATGTTAAACCTTCTTAAGAAGCTCATGAAATAATGCTTAGTTATCTTAGGATGGTTTTATTTTATAAAAATAACTAAATTAAGGGTAAATACAGAAAAAATGGGCTGTAGAATCTTCCACTTTTTGTCCTTAACAAGGTCTTCAGGAATTTCCTTTCCATCCTTTAGTCCCTAGGAAGCTCAGGACTCTGAGAAACCTTGGGCTACTTAAGGAAACTTTGGCCTTCCTTCTAGCTGAACTGCTATGCTTATTAAAACTATTGGATGGAATCATGTGCTACAACTCTGTGGGAGCCCAGAGTCATTCTCTCTGTTAGATAACCATAGACTGAAGAAGAGGTTGTTTTGAGTGAGGTAGGCTGTTCTAGGCATATTTTCCTAGACAGTCACCAACTGCTAACTTTGCAGGTTCCAGAATCATTATCACTGTTTATATTTGAAAGTGTCTTTAATAAATATCAATAGAAGTTATTAAGCAATTAAACAGCCTGTGTGTTAAATCACACCTGTATCCATTTTTATACAACACAGTGGTATCTAATTGCTTTAAAGTTTTCATGATCAAGTGACACTCAGTGTCGATAGACCTTTTCAACTCTTCAGAGAGCTTTTTGCATACGTACGCAGTACTCTCCATTCTCATTGTCTGAGCTCTTAATTCACCATTCTACCAATTATGTTGGACACTTCTGGGAAAAAAAAAAAAAGAGGAGTCTGGTTCTTGAACAAAGTTAAAGGTTAGTTCTCTTGTATACATCAGAAATAATTTTCTGTATATAGCATTCTCACTTCACTATGTTAAAAATTAAATGAAGATAAATCCTTGGCAAAACAACTTATGAAACATTTAACCAACTAATATTTTGTACTTACTTCAAAAAACAAAAATGTAAAATTAATGAAGACAGAAGAGGATAAGCTAGGCCATATGAAATGCTAACTGCATTTATCAGTGCTAAGAAGGAATTTGAAGAGCAAGTAGCCAAAAACTTGAAAGCCAATGTCAAGAAATCCTTTCTAACATGCCTACTACAGCTAGCAAGGGACATGTGAAACTAAGCTTCATGGGAGAATACAGCTACAATTAAGAGACCAGTAGCAACCGTAATAAATCTGCACAGCCACAAAGTAATTTGAAGGCTGCTTTCGTTTAGGTTTGTAATCTGAGCATCATCTCCATGGATAAGTGAGCACCAAGGTGATGTCCCTTTTATTTCACTGAATACTTGTGTTCAAAGGAGATAATGGGGCTGTAACTCATGATACTGAAATAGCTGATGATGAGGTCACTTTTATTTAATAACTGAATTTTAGTTTTAGGGGAGTGATTTTCGTCGATAAGGTTGTCTTGGATTTTACCTTCTTCATTAACATTGAAATATTCTTGTCCCTGCCTGCATTTTCTATCTGGTTATCACTTCACCTGACTAATCTGCTTTTCAAACCTGCCTCAGGTATTAAATACATATTGCATTTACCAAACTCCCATTTTCTTAGGGGTTGCCTGATGAAATGTGTCATGGGGGGGGAAAAGCCTCCTTCAAGTAGGTCCAAAGGTAGGTTCAAAAGGACTCCAAAGTAGATGCTAGTGAAAAAGTGCTGGCATTTCAGAAGTTGTTAGGTATTACAGACAGAAGTCACAGAAGTGATTGAATCTTCCCAATTATCAAGGTAATAAAAATCATAATACATCTGTGACAAACTTTGAGAGATTATGGTTTTTTTTAGAGAATAATCTGTTGCAATGTAATCATTCTTCACCTTGTTAGACTGACTTGGACCTGAAAAACAGTGATGAAGATTTCACAGGTTTATGTATAATCTGTTTCATATAATCTGTTCCATTATTTCAGTCTTCACTATTAGAAAGTGTTCCCAATGATCCAACCTCTGCATTTCTTTCTGCATTTTAAACCCCATAGCACTGTGAATTTCTTTTCTTTTTTTTTTTTTTTTTCAGTTGTCTTGTAGGTATTTGAGGATTGATATATTTTTATCAAATATCCCTCCAGTCTTCTTATTTCTAGACTAAAGAATTCTCATTCCTATGGCCCTTCTTTTAGGTCCTGACAGAATTTCATATTCACAGCAGTGAAAAACTTTCAAACTATCTCTTTGGAACATAAATTTCACTGACTTAATAGGTTAAAGTTTCTAATTCAGTCAGTGCTTTTGACACCTGCCTATAAAAAGGCCTTCATGGTTCTTAAGCCATTGATTCAAGCAGTGACACTTACTGCAAATTGATTCATAGTACTCCATTAAGAGGATTTTACAGAAATGTTTTCATGACACGTGAGATAGAAATCTCCAGGTGAATGACTTATAAATGGCTGTTGTAAATAAGTGGCAATGAAACCTCCAGTGTGTGCTTTTAAGAAAGATCTAATTATTACTTTTACAATTGCTAATAAATAGTAGCACGAGTTAGAGCCCTAAATCTTATTCTTCTTGGACAATATCAGTCTGAATATTTATATTTAAGGCCACTGTTTTTCATATTGTGGTCCATAGACCCATAGTGATGGGGTATATATAATATATATACATATTCTGTATATATGTGTTGTGTCTACGTTACATATATACGTGTCATATAGCATATTGTGTTAAATTTTTGTTTCTGAATGCTTTTTGATAATTAGGGGAAGGCAAGTTCGGGGATATCGTAGCATGTCATTTGCACTCAGAATTCATATGAAGAATTTAAGAAATGAAGTCTGATTGTTCCTCACTGTGTAAATGTTCACTGTCGTTTCTGTGCAAGCAGGCATCAAATGTCACAGGGGAAAATTAATCCATTCATATTGGCCCTATTGATCTAATTTATTTTGTTTGTAATATTTCATGTTTTAAATGATCATTGAACCTTACAGCACTTGCTTCTTCCGAAGGTATGTCATTTTGCAATTGCCATAAGAAGGCACCGTTTTTGTTTGAAACCGTGTCAAACAGATTGATTTAGAAACATGGTTTAGTTCTTTTTGTTTCTACGATAGATTAGATAGATACTGTAGTTCAAGAATCAGTAATGTAATGTAATGAACCCAGTGACTGCTGCGATCACAGCATGTGCTCTTGAAAATTGTGCAACACCTTAAGATATATCACAGACTATTTTCTTCAAAGTTGACAGATAGCATCCAGATGTGGATTCAATAAAATGGTTTCCTAACAAGTTTCAAATCTACTGTCATTCATAAGAGGACTCAAAAATGAGTTGCTGTGTCTGGCACACTCAGAAACTGAAATAATAAAATCTCCTCTTCTTCCTCTCCAGAAGAGGAGATTTTATTATTTTATTATATATTATTACATATATTATATATATATTATATATTATTATATCCTCCAGAAGAGGAGATTTTATTACTTCAGTTTCTGAGTGTGCTCTGTATAATACAGAATTTCCTTTAACAGTACTGTATGAAAACCACAATATGAACATTGTTCGTAGCTAGGCTTACTTCCCCAGGGACCACTGAGTAGAAAACTGAAAATGAGTTAGACCCTTTGTTGCTTGCAGCACTTGAAAAGGTTTGGTGAGATTGGAGTAAGATCATTTTCACAGCAGAAGGGCCTCCTAGCATACCAGTAACTAGTTCCATTGTTCTCATGTCACCTTCATAAATCACCTTTGGCAGGGTGTGTTAGCCCTTTTTGACAACCTTGACCTCAACGGTCAAGGCGTGATTGGATTCCGCTAGACACCATCCCCTTAAATGAACTCAGAACATCTGATTTTCAGTCACATCCAATCATCATGTAAATGCCTTTTGAATGTGGGTAAGAGTTGTGCTGGCCCTCGGCTCCAACAGTGGCAGTATGACTGCAGAGAATCATTCTTCACATGGATAATGTGGACAGCATCCTATCTACACTGTCCTTACTGGTCAAAGACATGGTGTTAGTAGGCAGGGTGTCTAGTTCAGCTGGCATGCAGCTGAAGAAGTATATCAAACAATAGGGAAAAAAAACACAAACAAGAAACCATTTGTCTGAGTACATCTGCAAAACGAAAAAATGGTAGTTATGCTACTTAACTGAAGGCAGCATGCAAAGTTGATGGTTCTGCCAAGTTACGTATATATAAACCGTATTGTGCAAAGCAGTGCTATCTAGCTGTTCTTAGCAGGTAAGTTGCAAAAAGCAGCAACTATAAGAGCAAGCTCTGAGCCTTTTCCTTCTACAATGTAAATGTCCTACAGAGCCAAGAAACAGCAATTCTTTAAACTCTCAGCTTGAAAGCCCTGCAGTAACCCTGCCAGTACTGGAAACATACTATCCACAGCTGAGCTTGCCCATGTAACCATAGAAATACTTTTTTAGGCATTAAAAGAAGTTATAAAACTGCTTCCACCCTACAGAAATCTTGATTAGATCATAGAGAACAATACAGTGTTGCAGCTGATGTTGTATTAATAGTACACATACCACTGACAGACAAGATAGGAAGTGTCAGGAGAAATGCCACCGCCTCCCAGTGGCCTCAGGGGACATTCACCTGCAGAGTCACTCATCTCATCCAGTCACATGCTCTGCTGTGATTGTCAGCTAATCTTAAACCAGTTATGTCTTTTAACCAAATGTCTGCTTTCTACTATAAAATGGTGGCACCCTTTTAAATAATGGAGTCCCAAACACTGCTCAATGCAGTGCCAAACTTAAGGGGTTTTATTATTTATTTTGCCTCCTGACAGCTCCTTCAGTATGACAAGGAGTAAAGGAATGGGAGATTGCATGTTGATGGAATAATATTGTACTTTGCAGATCCTAGCATGTGACCCTCTCACTTGGAAGATTGCCCTAGAATGTCCAAATAAAAGAAAGTTTGGGACCTTGAGCTCAGCCAGTATGTTTTCTTACGTGAGCTGCAGTACTTCAAGCACCATGCATAATGCTCACATGCTCCTCCTATAAAGCACAAGCCCTTGGCTTCCAGAGGAGTGATGGAATTACCTGCCCAATTTTCAGTCATTTTCAATGAAATTTTATGGTGTGAAGCTCTTTGAAAGAGGGACAGCAGAGACTCAGGTAATGGTAACAAGAGACTCCAGTTTCTCAAGGCTGCCATCAGGTTGTTGCTGCGTCTCTCCTATATCTGTTTTTTGCTGACAAAGCTGTAACTGTCATAACATGACATTCAGTGTATGCTTGCTAACCAGGTGCTCATACCTTTCCCACAGCAAAAATGTCAGTGGAATGTTCATTCAGTAGGACAGACCTCTCCATTTCCTTTTCTATAGAAAAAATACTGCTCATATTTTAATGACTCTGAGGCTGAAATTATTAGCCTGCTATAAACTTAGAAAACCTTTTGGACAGAAAGAGTTATTCAGGGCCATGGAAATCTAGATGCATATCTGAACTAGCTCAATATTTTGGAATGTCCTGATGTATGGAAAGAAATTTTTAGTTCAGCTGAAGATAGTTATTTTCAAACTCCTGGGCAGGAATGAGTCTCTGGAGGCCTAAGCTGCATTTATTACAAGCTCTTTAAGGGACTTGTCTGATTCTAGGCCCTAGCGAAAAAAAAGAGTAAATTATTGATGAGTAGGCAGTGCAATTCCCTCTCCAGTCTTCTGGTCATATTAATATAATCGATACCCGACAAACTAGCAATCACTTTTTCATATTTATGTCACTTATATATCATCTACCTATAAGGCAAACTGCAACCACTAGAATGTGTCTGTACTATATGGTCACAAATACAAAACTGGAGAAGGATTTTAAAAATACCTCCACCTTATTGGCTTCATATTTCCTATTTTTAAAGCCTGTACTTGTATACCATGTGCAGATAAGAAATATCAAAGGCATGAGCAATAGGGACGGGTCTTTTCTAATGTGGCAGACAGCTCTGTCTTGCATTTAGACAATGCAGTAAGACAATGCAGTAAGGAAGGATTCTAAAGTATCTAAAAAGCTGGTTTGATTTAATGTGTTGACTATCACATGCAAAGCTTCAAAACCCCATGTTGTATCAGTGTGATAAAGATATTGACCTCATATTGACCTTCCTGCCGTGCCTTGTTTTCAGTATAAAGGAGGAACAGAAGAAAGAAACTTTTTCAAGTTAACATTAGCAAAGTCACTGAATTTAACTCAACCCCACAGAAAAAGCTCTCCAAGGTACTGTGCACAACGCGCTGCATTTGAGCAATCATATAGCAGAAGCCTGTCTGCTGGACAAAAGTATTAATATGGATTAATATGGATTAATGTAAAAAGCTGATTTGATGTTGAGAAGATGATCATACTGATTTCATACAGGGAAGTATTACTGTTATGCTAGCATACCTCCTTCACAGTGCTGAATCAATTCATGTTGTTCAAACTAATGGCTAAGTGTTATAATCCACTCAAACTGTAGAATAGATTGGAATCTTCAGAAACTATGTAATTAATATTATTCCTAATGCATCACTGCATTTGATTGAATTAGGTTCCTGTGATTTAGTCCAAAGAAAAAGTGTTTTGACATTAGATTCTTGAAACCTTAAGACTCAGAGTAGAGTTTGACATGTGAAAAGCAATTAGAGTGAGATTCATTAATCTTATACTGAACAGTGGATGGCTCACGGCTGGGTGGAATTAAAAATAGAGGGAAAAAATTAACATGCTTTATGGGTTATCATCATATGCAATGTCACTACTGCTATCATGCTTTTCTAGATGACTTTAATATTTATGTTAAACAAACTGGAAATTTTTCAGATCATGCAGTAGCACAGGAAAAATTCAGTTGAGGAAAAATGTCTGATCATGAAATATTCCCTTTTTTGCTGCTACAAGTTTTAGATTTTTTTTTTTTACATTAATCTGCTGTATGGATTATAAAATTAAAAATCTGTGGAAGAAAAATGGCCTTCAGAAATTCAGATTAACTGGACTATTGGTTTGCTTTCTTTCCCTATTTCTACAGGGTACATGTCAGAAGAAATTACTAGGAAAAAGCAAGTCATGTAATATTTCACTTACGTCGGTCACAGATGTAGAAAAATTGTACTTCAGTTCTAGGAATGGAAGCATTCTTGTTGGGTTCTTTGTTTATTTATTTTGTTGATGCTGCTTGATTTGAGTATCCAAACAATGTATATTTTGCTTTGTGAACAAATATTACTATGCTGCATTCTATATTTCATCAGATAAGCCTAAACTTCAAATTGATGCATTATCACCATTAAAATAGATTGTCAGTTGGAAAAGAAATATGGACTGGTCGTTAACATTCATAATAAGAATGATTCAAAGCATCAAAATTCTCTGCCAGTTCAAATTCTCTGTTAACTTTTTTCACTGTTTCTCTCTGACTAACCCCAAATTGGTCCAGAGTGAGCAATGTTTTATTCTAAGTAGGCTGACTGGTGTTTCAACAAACATAAAATGAGAAGTTAGAAAAAAAAACCCAGCAAACTTTAACAAATACTAATTGAAATGTTTTTTCCAGATTTGCAATAACATCCTGGATTCAACCTGAGTGCAGTTTATTTTGTTATTATTATACTAAATACCTTTTTTGTGCAAGAACTCTTTTCAAGGCTACACAATGTACAAAGCGGGGTTGTACAAGTGGGCAAACAAACTGACCAATAATCATCAATCTTGTAGCAAGTTTCACGAACAGAAACCTGCATCACTGTGATCACTGATTTATTTTGTATGCTAATGAGAGCAAAATGATAGTTCTTGCAGTCCTGACAACCAAATTAATGGGTGAAAATCCTCATACCTGAAATTGGTTGCAACTGTGTAAACTACAAAAATTACTGTTTGGCTGGGATAAAGTCAAGAATTAAAGAAAAGAAGAGCAGAGAGATGAATAAAGTACATCCTTTAAGGATGCATGCAGAAAATGAATATTTTTCTCACCCTATAGGCAAGGACATAAGAAAGCTCCTAGGAAAACCAGCTCAGAATAATTACAGTAACAGTAGCAGAACCAATAATGTTCACAGCATTCCTAATGTATTTTAATAAATAAATAAATAAATAAAACCCAGGATTCCAAAACACCAAGAAAGCCTGAGGGTTAATCGGATTACAGATTGATATAATAGGGTTAGTGACTACACCTTCTGAACAGTATCACTCTTTCTATCAACATGGGTCATGTTCTGAAAGACGGAATCAGATACAGTTTATTCCCAGGTACCATTTCTGAGCCAAATTCTACTATAATTGCAGTCTGTGGGAATCCTTATTCAGGGAGAGAGCCAAAATGAGCAAAAGAGATATATTCCAGATGTACGGTATTGGAAAAAAATAGCTACTTATTATAAGGTGAGCTTTTTAGAAGTATCATAATACTGTTATTAGTAGCAGACAGATAAAAGGTTTTGTTAGACTTTAGCTGGATTTTACTTTCATTTCAGTCTACATAAAATTCTTTTGTGGTTAGCATTTGTTACTCAGAAATACATCCCAGTAGGTTACACATTGCCTCCACAAGGAACATCACATGAAAGGAATATATAAACCAGAAGAGGTATGAAACTACTGCCATGTTCCAGACGTGAGTTGGAATAGATATGTATCTGCTGCAAGAATGTCTTGTGTCAATATAACATATACATAAAGAAAGAAAAAGCTGATCCGATCTGGCAGAAATGAGGGATTTTTAATAGTACAGTAGTACGGTAATGAATAGCATTAATGTCTTCAGTCAAATCAGTCCATGTCACTTCTGAGTGTACAAAAAGCATCTACAACTAATCAAGAAAACTTTAATCCCACTTATCAGTAAGTCTATAAGAAATTACAAAATTTACTATAGAATAAAGAAATTCACATTCCCTTCTGAGAAAAAAAGTATTCTTCATTTCTGTGTATGTTTCAATCTCCAGACTTCTGTTGTCATCATAGTTCCGTGATCTTATTTGCACAAATGAAAAAATCATCATAGTTCCATGATCTTATTTACACAAATGGAAAAAAAAAATCTCCCCAGCATAAAAACCAAAACAAACAAACCCAAACTAATTGCCTACACTTAAAAAAGAGTAGCTCTCATTTTAATATGCACATTTTTTTTTTCATTTACAATCTTGACTCTTACTAAAACAGGAAAAGTGATTCTTGTCAACAGTATGGTGAATAGATACAAGATTGCCACATGACCACAGCATTTACAACTGAACTTTGTTCATCTCAGTGGGAAATACGGGTCAATTTCTTGATTGCTGTGGGAAAATGGAAGGATTTTTAAGTTGAGTTGTACTTCAGATATCAGTTATCAAAAAAATATTTCTCTGACCAATCATAGAGTGCTGACATTTCAGCTAAGATACTTACACATCTCTCTTAATGTTTCAGTACAGTTCTGAAAGGAAGAGGGTACTTATTTTTTTTTACGATAATTTTGGTTTATCTCTAATATGAAGTTCTAGACATCACAGAAAAAAATCTCTAAATGAAAAGCATACTTAACATTTGTGACCATGGTCACACAAATGTGACCTAATCATATTTTCATTTGTATTTGTTCATACCTCAGAAGTTACCTCTTCTAATTAAAGGATGATTGCACTGAGTTTTATGGGCTACAAGAAGCCATGTCAAAAAGGGGTTTAACTTGCATTTCAGCACTTTTTGTATTCTAGCAGGGCACCTTGCAATAATAGACAAAGAAGTCTGTGTTTCTACACCCCTAGACACTGAAGTAGGATTTCAAATCAGAATTTACTAACATGCTGATTGAATATTCCACATTGACAAAACTTCAGTTCTCCAGTCTATCAGTATTACAAATTTCTAGGCATATATCATCTCCCTAAAGCTGATTGAAAACATGGAAGTTGTAAAAATCTTCATTAATAGTGGGTGTGTAGATTTGGTTTGGTTTTTTATTATGATTTCTGGTGATACTATTTCTTTCACCGTTCCTGTACTTGTTTTTAATGCCAGAAGATGGCTGTTAGATCTTGAGTGCACAGATAGTTTGAAACTGATGTTAGTGGAGCAGTTCACTACACACTTGAATCAGCCTTCAGCCAAACAAGGAGTGCACATGCATGTTTTATAGCCTAGGAGTCAAAGTTTTGGGTTTTTTTTTAATGTAGGATTAATCTGTAAATGCTAGGTAACACCAGAATGTTTTCTGGAAACCATATATTTGGTTGGCAGGTGGCATGAAAGATTGGTTAGCAATTAGCAACCTATATTTTGGGAAGACTGCTTAGCACAAGAGCTGCTGTCCCATCAGCCTAAAAGGGATGTGATCTTTACTGTACCATATATCTATCTGTATCTGAAATGTGTTATTTGGTAGGTGACTGTCTTTCCCCAGTCATTGTTTTGGGACTGACTACTGAGTGAGTCAGCCAAGTTTGAGTAATAAAACGGAAGATATATTGCATAGAAACTGCAAGGAATTGTTGATGCATTTGATATTTTACCAATATAGAAAGCTGATTAATTTGATACTGTTATTCATTTGATTTGTTCATTGCTTTGTTGTCATTTATAACTTTGAGTTGCCAATATAAGGGTATGTCTTGTGCTACTTAGCAGTCTAGTTAAGAAACTGTGTGTTTGAAAACTTTATTTCCTAGACGGCGTTCTCTGAACTTGAGGAGCCCTAAGAGTAAATAAAAGCAGCTATATATTCTTCTGTTTGAGAAGTAACATCTCTTGTAACTATGGCTTGCATTGGAACACAGCTGCTTCTGTATGTTCTTTTACTACTCCTCCTCTTTTTTAAAGTGGTATCAGAATTTCGGTGACCCAACATGACAGTAACAATTGATTGGCCAGGGCAGAAGCTGATCAGCTCCTCAGAATAAAAGTTAAAAAAAAATGATCTATACTCATCAGAATGGTGAAAAGTTATTTTGAAGTTTCTAGGCATCTTAGGTATCCTCTTGATTTCTAATCCCATTGAAACCAACTACAGTTAGGTTCTTAGGAAAGTTTTAAATCTGTCTACACAAGGATGATTTTAGTTCCCTAGTATTTGTTCAAACAAAACTAGGCTTCCCTTGAACAACTTGTTCATTTCCCTGAATTTTGACCCTCCCAATTTCCAAGTGGTCTTTACACATAGTGGACCAGGATGGTGAAACAGTATTAAATGCAATCTCAAATGTCGTGTTTCATCCTTTCCCTGCATTTTCTATGTCTGTAGCTTGCTGTGAGTTTCTACTAGATGTCTCCTGCAGGTCTCAAAGGGTTCATTTCTACTTGAAACACAATTCTTGCTGGACACTTGACGTGACTTCACGACTTGGGCTGCTTTAACAAAGGTCATTATCGTACCACAGGATGTGTATGGATAATTGCATTGTCCTCTAAGTTGCAAATCCTTAAAGTTTCTAGCCCATCTAAGAAATATATTCTGACATCTTTGCCTGAAAGATGATGAAGCAAGTCATTCAAACTTCATCTACAGGCCTTCTTTTCTGTCTCCTACAAAGGATGAAACCAGAAGCAGAATAATTACCTTCATGAAATATGAAGTGTCTTCCTTTTTCTGAGTAGTACATGTATTTCTGAGTGTTATACTTTAATAAGATGCATTTCCAAAAGCATTTAATGAAGGAAAGATGATAGCTAATAGAGTAGTAGTTGAATGTTGCTTTTTTCTGATTTAAAATATGCATTCATTTTCTTTTTACCTCTAGCTTATGTCCATATATCATTTTGTCTTAGTGCTCTATAATGAGAGTAGTGGCATGCAACTCTGAAAAGTGTTCTCATTATTTTTACCTTACTAACAACTCAAGATACATTGTATCAAGGATGCTACAGAAAAAGCAAATTAAAATTGAACTGCAGTAAAGCTACTAAAAGAAGTTATTGCTCTTCAAAGAGTTTACAACTAAGTATGTTATGTGGTTGGATTAGATAATTAAGGACAAAGAATAAGAATGTGCTGGTTTGTAACAGTTGTTGAATGAATGGTTATGTATGGTTATGTATGGTTAAATGTACTTCATTTGATACATTTAGTTGCAAATAATACTGGTGATTCATGTATTTTCAAGGCTGCTTCAGTGTGTGGAAAATCTTTCACTCTCCTATGAGATGGGATGGAGTAATAGTTTCTTCTATGCGTATGATTTAGTAACGGAGTGGTTGGCAATCACTTCCTGTACCACCACTATTTTTGTGGTTTTATGTTTTCATACCTCTTATGGAAGAATTCAATAACTGGAGAGGGAGTAAGTCTGGTATTATGGACTTTTCAGGAGGCAATTCTGCAGTAGTTTGCCTTCTAAAATGACTTACAGAAATCACTTGGTACATTTAGAGAATTCAAAAGATTTCAGATATAACACTCCATTGATTCTATTGCTGAGAAAACTGAAATTTTACAGTGCTGCTGATATATCTTCTAAAGCCAAGCTTGCTTTTGCATTATGAGAAGCAAAATGTTCTATTTTAATTATTTCACTAGTGTACTTTGTGCTATAATATTTAGGAAATGTCTAATGTCCTGATCCTGTGAAGTACTAATCAATGTTGGCTTCTAATGAAGCTATTGGGCTCTGAGGTAGCCTTGCCAAAAGAAGTAGAATGCATATTTTTATTCAGAAAGTAACATAAAACCCTGCAGTATTTACAGTTCTTCCGCAACTGATGTGGGTGCGGTCTGAAGCTTTAGGAGTTATGAAGGAGAGATAGGTAATTGTGTTCAATATGAAAATCCAACCCTGTCCTCACAGCATGTGCATTCTTCCCCAGAGCTGCTGATTGATACCTGTCCTTAACAGATGAAGAGCTTTGAGCCTTCCAGTGCGATACTACTTCATGATTGAAAAATATGGTGTGTCCATCTGTTGAAGTCCAGATGAAATACTAGTAGTGCTAGTGGCAGAAAAAACTGCAAAACAAAATGTAACAAAGGGATGCATGAGAAAATTACTGTTCCTGTCCTCATTCTCTTTACAGACCTGTTATCTGCACTTAACCTACTCCATCTTGGCATCTACTCTGAGAAAGAAAGTGATTCAGAATATTAGCACAATATTTCTGAGGAAAAAAAAAAAAGTTAAGAGATGGAAATGTAACTGTAGTTGAAAGTTTGATGTTGAGATCTTCACTGTATTAATTTTCAGTTCCTGTTGCACTCCTGGAATACAAGAGGATGGTAATAGGCTACCGATTCTTGTTAGTGTTTGGTTTGTTTTGTGTGCACTGTTTTTTCTCTGATGTAAGAGCTTGAGGACTAACAACCTTTAAAAAGCCATTCGTTTTACGGAGCTTAATTCTCATTTCCTAGACACACTATGTCAGCTTTCTCAGACTTTCATAATAGTTTCCTTTTGCATTTCAGCATTGATTTGAGATTTCCCAGCCTGAATTCATAGTATTTCTTAATCATGGGCTGAACCAATCTAGACAAACTGATTTATTATCAAGCTGGTACTATATAATCTTTGCCAGATTTGAATACAGTTAACTGAGTGCCTGAAAATTTTTAGTTAATCAGCAAAGTTTCTCAGCATATCATCACATGATATCTAGTGAAGTACATTAAAACCATATGCAAATCTAAATCAGATATGTGCATTTATAAGGTACATTGATTTGTAGTGAAAACTGGCCATGTGTATCTATAATGTCAGTATGGATTTTTAATGAAAAGTGGAACATCTTGACTTTTCTTGCATGTAGTAAATTATTTATGTAAAAGAGTATTTAGGCAAGAAACTGCTTAGGCATCTATCAGCATAAAGTTATATTACTAACATCAATATTGTTATTAATAGCAATTGATAATATGATCAATATATATTAATAGCATTTATTTAATAAAATTAATAATATTGTAAGATGGCTAGATATAATAATTTCAGTCATTTCAATGTAATCTTTTTCTGAGTGGAAATTGACTTAGTTAACATTGCCCAAGAATAAAAACCTGTCACTTTCTGGATTTAATGATTAAAAAAACCAGTCCTCACTTTTAAACCTCAGAATTATTGGCAGTTCTGTGACTCTACTCAAGCTATATACTTTATCACATAGGGCTTACAGTAAGGATCTACAGTTTAGAAAGGCCAGACGGCTAACACTGTAGCCTTTCTAGAGGTTACTACTGAAGATAATACCAGTGCAGCAGTAATTATCCTCAGGATTTTGTATGGCCTTTCTGAAGTGTACCAATTAGTGACACTTCAGTCTGAAAAGAGGTGAAGCATTCTTTCTGGCAAATTAACTTGTTGCCAGGCAATAGGAAACTGTGTGTGTGTCCTGGTCAGTTGCAGACTTCCTTGGGTAATTGAGATTCTTATCAAATGTCAGAAGTCTTTGCCCAAAGCTACCTTGGTATGCCTGGGAAAGGAAAAATAGAACTTGTAGCTTCTAAATTTACTCTTTGTTCTGAGGTGAAATGCCTCTGACATGAAACTCAAGACATGCATTCAGAGACCATATTCAGGAAGCAATCAAGACAGCCATTTGTGTTGATATCGCTGAAGATATTTAATAGTGTTTCAGCTGTGATTAAAAATCAGATAAGATGCGGAGTTTCTTAATAAATGGTATAAATGTATTATTATAATAGTTATAAAAAGTATGCCTACCCTAGGATGCTATGTTCAGTTCACACGTCTCTGTCCCAAGAGATGTAAAAGACATTTAGAGATATGAATCAGGGCTCTACTTGACACACAGAGATGGAATAATATTGGCTGACTGACAAAATTATCATGTCTATCTGTAGCTCTGACACTACATAGACAGCCCAGATGCCATGAATTAGCCGTTTTACAACAAAGCAGAGGTTTTGAGTAAATAATTAGCTTTGCCAACCTACAACTTCTCTGCTTGTCAGTCAGATCTTCCAGACTGATTAGAAGCATACGAAACTCCCATGTGAAGCAAGATTGAAAAGATCAAGACTTCTTTCTTTACAAGAAGTGGCACAAGTGACAAATGAAAGAGAACTTGGCACAAATATACGTGGTAGTGAAGACAGAGAGAAGTAAGTGCGAATGTTATGCCTTCTAACCGAAGTAAAACTGAGGATGGCCTGATGACATGGAAAGGTGGCCGTTGCCGATAAAGGGAAGGAAACACGTTGCCTGGCAAAAGCAAACACAGGGTGACACAGGAAGCGTCAGAGCTTGTTGATCATTGATATTTTGGGGGCTCAGGAATATTCAGAAAAAAATATTTAAAATATATGTAGAAAATAACAAATAACATTAGTTATTTAGTTAATAAGCTATTAAGCTAATTAATTTAATGTTTTTAAACCTACTGTAAAGTGATATATAGTCTTGGAAGAGATGCATCTTTGCTTTCAGAATATAAGCAAATGGTCGTTCCTTAACAGAAAGGAAGAAATACCCCACCCCTAAGGAGTTAAGTTGCATTGAAATTTAAGGTAAAAGGGAATGAAGAAAGGGGATGCAAAACATCCAAGATCCTGTTCAGTCTGACAAATCACAATGAGTAAAGGTCAGTATATGAATGCATAATTTTCCACTGTTTGTGCTTCTCAATTAAAAATGTTAAGCATTTCTGTTTATAACTGTTATCTCAAAAAAATCTACAAAACCATGAAAAATATATAATGCAAACAGTTTAATTTGCTTTCTCTAATAACAGAATGAAGAAAAAAAATGCATTAATAGAACCAAAGAATCTGTTAAGATATCAAGTACATACATAGAAAGCAGCTGGAGAAGTAACTACATATCACGAGAAAACATAAAGGAAAAAGAAGAATCAAGACTACATCCCAATTTAACTCAATCTTGCACAGTTTCAAAGGCTACTCCAAAGCTTTTTAGGAAGACTTATGCTTAATATTAGACACTAGCACTCAAATAATCTCATTACTGAACCTCACAGAGGCAAAGGTGACCCTGATTTGCTGAAGAGGTTACTTGTATTAGGATTTGAGTCTGGATGGACAGTAAATTCACTGGCCTTCTGAACCTTTTGTACTGGTGGGCAAAATACCGAATGGAGTCTTACCAATGAAGGGACAGCATGAAAGGGAGAAAATCTCCCTCTGAAAGACAGCTAATCAGGAGCTGCCTTCCTAACTGGAGAAAAGAAAGAACCAGAATTCAACTCGCTTTGACTACTTCAAATGTAGTCCCTTCTCTCCCCCTGTAGAGAATATGATTTGTTTACTGTAAGTTTATATATTATGGCTGCTACCGATTTGTTAATTTAAATTTTAACAGTCTATGTTAATGGTGCATTGTCTACCAATCTGTTACCATTTTGTTGCATCAAATTTACAGACTATATTGCTCAAATTCTCCATCAGTTTATGTGTCCCAAAGGAATGCACCTTATAAGCAAAAGCAATAATTTATTGTTAGCTTTATTAAAATCTTAATGGTCTAATCAAAGGATTATTAGTTTTGTTTCAGTGAAGCTAACACTGAAAGTTCACATTGTATATGGTTAAAGCTGACAGATTTCTTCTTTGCTTCTTTGATGTTATACTCCTCTTTTTTGTGCTCCTGTGACCCCTGAGGTTGATGATTTTGGCTGGGGACAGGAGAGTTACAGCAAGTTGTCATTCAAGTTATCTGCTGTCATCCCATGTTTGTATTCCTGTGTGATATATTTTATTCTCTGTTATTGCTCACTATTAGTTAAAGAAGTCTATATATAACTGTACAAAGCTAAGCAAAATCAAAACCAAATAACAAAGTATCTAGACAGCTCTTTCTAAAGGCATTTGTCAGCAAGGCCATATGGACTGAGCTACAGAGCTGCAAGGTGTCACCAGCTGTATTTCTACTGACTAGCCATACTCCTTTTCATACCACTGCTTGGTAATGTTTCATGAAAAAGCAAGACTGGCAGAGCACCAAGTCACCACTGGGCACTGTCTTTCCTGTATCTAGATTTTCTTCTGACCGTCGTCAAATTGAAGATAGAGGTATGCCACCTTGCTTAGATAGCTGTGAGGAATCTGCTGAACCAGTCTAGAAAAAGGTCATCCTTAACATGGTATCAGCTGGTAAATTTTTTTAGAAAAAAACCCCCACATATTAAACCACAAGTTGAAATAATGTCAAATATACCTTTGGTATATATATATACCTTTATTTATTTTTTTTCCTTTTTGTTTGTTTACATTGACTGCAAAGTCATATAAAAAGTACAATTTCTGGTTATTTTACTTGCCCTTATATAACCTTTTTACCTTTTTGGGAAAAAAAAATTAAAAGAAAGAAAGGAAACTAAATCTAGCAGTTTTTCATGTGTCTTTCTTATGCTTTGTATTTTTGCAGTAGAAAGAAGGGTTCTTTCTTTCATAACATCAGCAGCAGTTTCTCCCAGTTGCAATTTGAATTTAAAAGATTTATGTTTCTTTTCTGCATTATTTTCATGATGATGGTGGTGAGAAGACTGGGTTTTCTTAACTCTGCTCTACACTTCAAATATTCAATACTTTAAAGTTTTCATCACAATATTTTATTTTGTATTTATTGTGAGATACATGTTGACTGTAGGAAATAAGAATGGGAGGTGTAATGTTAATTTGTGAATTGTAACTATTTACTATAAAAACAGAGATAACCTGGATATTTAGAAAAATGGGGAAGAAGGAGAAAAAGGAAAGGGAAAACCAGGGGGAAATTAAGTCCTTTGAATTTTCACCCTTTTTTGTTATTCATGAATAAGCTGGTAGCTTAGTAGTATGGGTTTAGTATTTGTGCCTTGCCTTTGAGAGCCAAGAAATCTTTCTTTTGGCCTGCTTGTCCTGCTTAAACATTTTAAGATTGTGAAAAGTTGTCTCTATGACAATACTGTGCTTTATAGCAATAAGATCATTACATTTTGATACTGCTGCAGTAAAATTAGAGTATGTGATGAAGTTAAATGTAGAAATTGCTTTCAGAGCAACATAAAAAGGTCATAAAAAAACTGTCTTAATAGAGAATTTACTGGAAACTTGAGGCATGGGAAAAGCAATGGGAAATATCCTTTACTTTTGCTTATATGATTTAATTTCTTAAAACTTGATTATATTTCAAACAGCACCAAACCCTATACCTTTTATAATATTAGCTTTCTTAAGTGTCTTTCTGAAAACAGACTCAAATCTGGAAAATTCCTGATCTGAGTTCAATCCAGATAAACAATAAAAAGCTGAAATTTTATTCATGATGTTTTGTGTTTTCACTGCATATATCCTACTATTTGAAAATGACAAATTTACAAATTTTATCCATCCTTCCTAGACTGCATTTATGGTACTTACAATTAAAAATAAAAAGGCAAACTAGTTTAAAGAATTCTGTGTATCTGACATCTGGAAATCAGATCCCCTATAAAAAAAATTAATTTAAAAATAAACTCTATGCAAGAAAACTAAATTTTTTATTGCATTTTGCTGTATTTTGCTAACGATTATACCCATTTGGTGAAATGATGTCAGAGAAAATTCAACTTTACTCTGTTGATATCAAGTACATACATAGAAAGCAGCAGAAAGTGGCATGTAAGTATTATGGTCTCTTGTATTTGAGGAAACTGAAAACCTGCATATCACAACACAAAAAGTTAAGACTAGCTAGAATGTCCCTCAGCTATGGAAACATTGATTTCTTACTTATTTGTTTTTTGCCTTTTTCGTCAATGTCATTATTAGTCCTTGAAGATTAAATTTATTTATTCCACAATAAATTTCTTTAGAAAATAATATGACTAGAAGGAGAAAGGGTATTATATTAATCAAATATGTTAAGCGCTGAATTCTACTTCAGTGTATTTCTTTCATTTGATACTTAGAGAACAGTTTCATGAAGGATTTTAACCAGATTTTGATAAAAGATTGATTTCTACTCTCAGTATCATAAAAAAGGAACATTAAAAAAAAAGTGTTAAATTAAAACTTGAAATTTTAGGTTCTGTCTTCACATTTATCAATTCCCTCCTACATTTCTTCTCTATTTGTTCTTGTCTTATATAATTCTGTGTAGTCTGCTCAGCTGACACTTCTATGTAAATAATTAAAATGATTGTCCATTAAAGATTTGCAGCCTCATGACACATTTCCCAGTCATGGCAGTCAATCATTTAGGAGGTCAGCTCAACATTTTCTGCATTTACTTTTCTGTAAATTAACATCTGGCCATAAAAAAGGTATTGCTGTCAGAACTAAGCTGAGATACTTTAATATGCTAGTGATGATTGAAAATATTGCATGCCAATATAAAAAGAAGTTTCCAGGAAAATAGATTTTCACATCTCTTTATCCCAAATCAGTATCTTTTTAAATTCATTGGCACAGATTTAGCAATACTCAAAACATAGTACAGTGTTTGAAGTTGTCATAAGCTTTCTTCCAATTGCAACAAAGAAAATATTTAGAGATTTGAAAACCAAAATTATTTTTTTCTATTGCAAAATTTAATTTCCTCTAAATTGTTTGAGGAAGTTCTTAATTCATAGCATTCTATGTGAAGTTGTTTTGGTACAAAAAGCTAATTATGAACACTCTTTTATATGTTATAATCTTCTTTGCATGAGATTTTGGTGAAAATGGAAATTAGAAATACTCCCTTTCCCAGAGAAGAGAAAATAGAGAAAAAAACTCTATTGGTCTTGTTGTAATTTTATTTTTAGCAATGATGTTCATTGAAATCATGCAATTAATCCCTGCTGTTTCCTTCTCTTGATCTCACACTCACCTGGCTTCCTGAGGAGTCCCCAGGCATGAGGGAAATCCTTCCTACTTATATCTCTGGTAAAAGGGACACCACCATGCACTTTTTAATAGTTACAATCGCTTAAGGGTGAGAACTAGACTACGGATTTCCCTCCAAGTCCAGCCTCCCTTCACTGGGCAGGTTCCTTTTCCTAATGACACTTTTGCTGAATGTAAAATAGTGGCAGTCTCCAACAGATGTTGCACTAATAGGTACTTGCACAAAGAAAGCAAATTAACCTTGTATAGAGATTAAGATCCCTTCTGCAGTATGCCACTTGATGCCTCAGTTTGCAGTATTTTCATCTAATGGTTCTTAAAAGAGAAGAAGTGAACTAAGGTATCAGAGTAGTTCCTGCTGAAATGATCTGGCTGCTGAAAATGTCAATGAGTATGAAAAAGAATTTGAGACACTATTGCAAGCGAAATGAAACCTAATCCATCAAACAATATTTGTGCATGTGTTACATGGCATCATCTTGTAACCCTAATGCTCAATAAAGCTCTCTTTCTGAAATACTTTCAGCCTCATATATTAATAAAGAAACTTTCTTTGTAGTTGGTTCTTTCTTCAAACTCTCTTAGTGAACCAGCCGCTTTCAAATCAACAGGCATTCAGAGTGCTGTTAACTCTTAGACAACCCTTGGCATAACCTGCCTACCCACCTTCTTCTGAATTGCTTCAGCCTGCAGCCTTCAAATTTCTTCTTACAGCCTAACTTATTTTTGTCAATGCCTTTACTAAAGATTGCCCTCCAGGACAGGCATTGCATTATGAATCAGTCATTCCTGCCGTTTGGACTCATTAGCCTCAATTTCCATCATTACAACTAAAAAACTTGTAGGAGTTGATCAAAAAGTAACACAGCAAAGAGCTAATGGAGGAAAAGAAACATCCTGCATGGCTAAGTATTACTTGTAACTGAATATACTGGAGAATTTGTTTAACACCACAACAAATACTTTCATTAGACCACATCAGTTTCATTATCTGTCTTTGCCTGGAGGTCTCTTACACATGCCAGAGGGAAATTAAGAGTGAAAATGAGAAAGAAACATCAAATATGTAACTGTACATAGACAATGCTATGCATAGAATAAGAAAGAATCCACTGAGAAGGCCTGGAAGATGAAACATGGTTTGATTTTAAATGCATTTTCTGCTGTTAAGGCTGCTACATAATTTGCTTCATGTTTCTGTTTCTCCATTGATAAAATAGAGTTATTGACCATTATGCTTTGCAAAATATTTTGCATTCTACTACTAATATATATATACACATATATGTATGGTTATAGGCACATGTATTATGATTTTAAATGAGCATGTCTGTAGACTGAAGTTTCACAGATGTTGTAGAGCAATGCTATAAAGCTAAGCTCGTTAATTTCAGCAGTTACCAGAGCTTATAAAACGTTAAGGTATGAAAGCAGATGCCTTCGCCCTGGCCCAAGGTTTTGCTAAAGCAGCTGACCCTGGGAAAGCACTGGGCTGACACGAAAAATCTATGGACATAACAGGTAATGAAGTGATATGATGCAAAAGGTACAGACCGGGCTGTGAGGGATGGCTGTATTGCACAGAAGGGTAACATGAGAGACAATCAAACTACACAAATGAAGGAAGGGGAGCAATGGGGACCTTTTAGAGGGTGCAATCTTGGAAGGCCAAGAGATCCTTAGTAACCTGTCAGTACCATTAGGTAAAGCCATGTTCACTTTGGTAACAATATCAGAAGTAATACTAAATTTGGTTGCAGATACTGCAAGACTGAAAATAATGGAGAAAAAATAATTCAGAGCAGGATGTTTATTTTGGTGGCAATTACAACAGAGAAAGGCAGGGGTCAAGGCTGAAGAACAAGCCTGGAAAAAGGGAAAGAAGTGTGCTGGGAATCAGTAGCAGCCATGTCCATCAGGCTAGAGGAGGAGAAATTCCTGGTGGGGGAGTGCCCTGTGCCAGGCTGCAATGGTCCAGAAAGAAGCATAAGGAGCAATTCATCAAAGTGAGGTAGCTGAATATAATAAAAAGTGACTTTGTGGTAAGTGACTGAGATGGATCTGTTGAAAATTTTGCTTCTCAAATGTTAGCAATCAATAAGAAAACAGGAATTCATACAGTTAATAAGGCAAAATGAGACAGAGATAAATTATATGGTAATAAATGAATGAAAGACAGTGTGACTTGACAGAAAAGAGGGAAACAGATACACTGTAAAATGAAGATGGTCAGTGATGTTTGTTAGTGCCAAATAGAGGTAATTCAAGTAACACATAACAAGGCTTTTAATAAAAGCATTTCAGTCAGACACTGCAAGTTACTAGCAAACTGAAAGACAAAATAATGAACAGATAGCTAGGAAATGCATGACGATGATGCAGAAGTCTTGCTCTGGAACTTAACACATTTACCAAACATGGCAGTGCAACAGAAATAGCCACTTGTCGCATGTCACTTGAAATAGCTTAGCAAAAGCAAAGGGGTTTGGTTTGGTTTTTTTTCTTTTTAATACTTGCTACCTATGGTGCAACTTCACAGCAAGTTTATAAGAAAAGATTAGTCACTTTCTGATGTTCAGGTAGAATACTAGTGGACGTGTTCACAAAAGCTTATTTTAGTCCTGCAAGACTAGTCAGCCTCTCTTGTTCAAGGCAGTAGCTTATGCCTTCTGGGACATAGTCTATCCTCACATGCAACTAAATAAACCCCGTAAAATGTCATTAGGCAGAACAGCCCTGCTGAGCATCATTTACCTTAATTCTCCTCCCCTTCAAACCACGGTGACTGTCTCCAAACTGCTACTGTGCTATTGTCATTGAACAAAACCTGGCCAGTGTCTGAGGCAGTGCTGTCTGTCATAGGCCAAAGTTACACCAAGGAGTGTTAATAGTGAAGCACCAGCTGTCATGGATAAGTGCTTGAGACGGTGTCATGATCTAGATACATCTCTTACCACTGGTTTTGGAGGACACCTATGAAGATTAATTATGGCTTCTATGAGGTAATTATCCTATTTACAGACTTTTTAATATGTAGGGTAAAATTGCCACTAACTTTCTAGGCTTTAACAGAAAAAGAATGAGTGAGCCATGTCATTCATCCAGAGATCAATCTGGAGATAACTTACTCTTTATATTTCAGTGCAAATGAGGAATGAACCAGGATAGGATACCTGACTTTGCCTTCCAGACGTACAAAAAGACCATGGGAAGAATGGTGTATCTCTTCAACACTCCCATTCATCAAGTGTGGGCACAGCAGCACCATGAGAGAAAATATGGTATCATCATGCAGAGAATTGGGAAGTGAGAGAGGACTCAGCTGCTCCTGAGACAGTACTGCTGGAGATGAACTGTATGTGAGGGCTTGTCAGAAAGCTCCAAGCCTGTCAAAAAGAAATGCTGAATGAAACCTTTCAACAAAGCTGTTGTGCTTGTGAATCTGGTGGGGAGAGATCTTCAGGTATGAAATGATGACTTGTAAAGGTCTTTACCCTCGTCAGTAGAACATAAGGCTGATGATGCAGAAAACTTGAACCATCTACAGGATGAAATGAGAATGGCCTAAAGGGACATGTTGAAAAGTTAAATTGACCTTACTGATTTACAGTGGTCTGTAGTGAGAACTGAAGAAATGATGCATCATGTTGATGTTGAAACCAAGGACATACTTCAAATACAATTAAAAAATACATGTGCCATGGAAATAAATATAAATATATGTGTCAGTCATTAATGAGTAAAAATACAGTTTTAAGCAAGATTAAAATAGTGACTGGTGATGTCTGCTGGGTGAGATGTGGTCTCTATCAATCAGAATCAAACAAGTATAAGCAATGTATGGAATGCAGAATGGCTTGAACAGGTTCCACGCTGAGCCCAACTTAGTCAATTTTTCTCTGGGAATGCAAGCTAAGTTTTTTGCTATTCTTATTCATTTAACTCTATAAAATACTTTTTAGGATCACCACTGGGCAAAGGAAGATGGAGAAGAACATATCTAGGTTTTTTTGACTGGGATGGAAGTAGTTGGTAAAGGTCATATGCCTTTGTGAAAAATGATCAAAAGTGGAATGACAGACAATGACACTATATTCTGTATTTCCTCAATAAGAATCCTGCCATTGAAACAGCCAGACCAAATGATGTTGGGTGTGCTGGACACATAGAACTGTGACAAAATATAGATGTGTGGGTGTTTGTGTGTGTGTGCACTTCCAAATAAATTATCCTGTGACTGGGAAAATTCCATGTGATTAATGTCTACTCATAACTATGCCAAGTTATTTTTGACTTACAAGGTGTAATGCTGTGCTTTCATCACTGCTTGAGAACATCCAGAACTGATGTGTCAGAGAGTGTTTGCTGAGATGGATCATGTATTACGCAGTCAGCAGCAGTGAAAAGCACCCAGATCAGGAAAGCTGCAGGTGGAGAATCCAGCTGTGTCTGAAAAGGCCATCAGACAAGGAACTGCTTTGAGAACAATGACCTGTCAGAAAGGCAATTGGTCCAGCAGTAATTACTGAGCTTTGTCTACACAGACAACTGGAAGTTGTGACAAGCAATCCTCTTGGCTGTCTGATATACAAACTGTGCACTCTAATCTCCCACCTGAGACTCTTTACATGTGAGAGACTCTCCATGACCCCCTGTGAGACTCCCCTTGTCTTTCTTGCCATTAATTGCATGAATGACAGTTTGTGGTAACATTTAGTTAGCATCACTTTCTTTACATTCAATTAAAGCAGAATAAGAGGTACAGCTATGGAAATAGCAACTGATATGATGGAAGGTCTGGTCTGCCAAGTGACAAGGGCACTACTTTTTTGAAGACTTAAGATCTGCTTTCAAATGAACACATTTACAAAGAATCTTTTTCTTTTTTTTGCAGTTCTAGTCTCTCAAAGTCTATGCAAGATTTTCTGTGTTAAATTTGTGGTTTAGGGGAAATATATTCTAAATACATTTTCCTTTAGCTTTGTAAAGAACATTTGTACTTCTAAAAGGCACGTTAAGAATAATGGAATGAATTATGTGGTCTCTGGAAGTTTTGGCTGAGTAATGAATTCAGGATTTTGGAATAACACTGGTAAGGATGAATATCTCATCAAATGGCCATTTTAAACCCTCAAAGCGCCACAGTGTTCTGACCATTTAGTAATGGGGGAATAAATATTATTTAATCCTAATCACTTCATTGTTACTCCAGTACCTTAGCTATTTGTTACAAAGATCTCTGTTTAGGCAATATTTAAAAAAAAAAGAATAAATAAAAGAGCCCAGGGCGCTACTTCACTTCCAAACTAAGTGTCTCCTGGGAACAATTAACATCAAGTGTCTTTATGAGCCTGTAAGCCCCCACAAGAGTAAATAGCGGTACATTCTCTTTGTGAACCTTTAGCTTTTCACCCTAAACAATGACTGAATTTATGATACCACAGTGAAATACTCAAAGACATTCATTAAACCATGGCAATTGTCCTCTCCCTTCACAAGGCTCTTGGCTGTGGGTCCAATAGTGAGACAAAGGTGATTTCAGGTGACAAAAACTGGCAACTAGTAAAGACGCTGCCTCTGGAAGGTGATAGAGTAGCCTTCTCCTTCGCTTACCAGCATTCACGAGTAAATCTATCTTGATCACCTCTCCAAGCCATGAAGAAGCACAAAAATGAAGCATTCCTCACCCTCTCAAAATAGGCAATTTTAGGCTCAGGTGATGTCTTAACCCTATTCTCAGCCCTAGAAATCTGAAGATAAGGGAAGTTGGGGCACCTTTTTTCCCACAAAGAAACAGGCAACTTCACCCAAAGCAGCACATGCCAAGCCCTTATTTCACAGCATCACACTCTTAAAAAGCTCTTTCTGCATTTTCAACTCTACCTGAATTTCCTTAAAAAAATCCGATCCATCTATCATCTTTCAGTGTTAGACTCTGAATCCATCCTCAGTGTTAGACAAGACTGTTGAACTCAAAAGCTGCAGTCCTTTGAATTTACTGCTGCAGTTGAACTTTTTGTTATATTACCTAACATAACTAAACTCAAACTCAGTCCCAAGTCTTCCCAGGCCACAGCTCCTTTCCTTTTGGCCTTGGTCTAGCTAAAAGCATGAGCCTTTTTCCTAATTCTGTACACATCTTAAAAAAAAAAAGAAAGAAAGAGAAAATTTATGCAGATGCTAATTGTTTTCTAAGATGAAGTAGCGTGCAGTCACAGGTAGATATAAAGCTATAATTCAATGGTTTCTCACCAAATGAAATATTTCTTTGACATCTAACCCTTACTTTGTCTGTGAGCCTGAGGAAGGTCTGTAACAGTCTGTACAGGCTATTACATAAGCTTAACCAAACCCAAGGCTAAATCTGACCTCAGGGACTAATATATGCCACTGATACCATTATTGATTTTGGGACCAAATGACATCTTTTATTTCTTCAACTCCAGGAATGTAAGATATTAATTTTACCTTATACACTCTAAACTTTCCTTTCATCACAGTCTGACTTGGTGCATCAAGGACTTTCTGTCTAAAAAGTTATTTGTGCTTAACAAATGTCAGCTGTCTTCCAAATCATCACAGCTATCTTGACATGAAATACTGAGATCCTTTGTGAAGTCTTTGCTTTTTTATCATGAACAACATATACAACCTCAAATCTAAACAGTTGCTATGGGAGACAGCTCCTTCTGTTAAATCAGCTATTCAGTTTCAGGTCCAGGTAACACCCACTATCTTCCTCAGCCTTCAAACTATCAACATACTGAAGTAAACTCATCCCTTGATCTTTTAGTTTTCTTAACCCTAAGTTAAAGCTTAGCAGAAGCCCTAAACAAAGTCTGGGCAAGAGAAAACACTTCCAACTAGTAACCCCAAAATACATATAAAAAAATTCTCCTCTTGAGTAATATTTTTTTCTAATCCTGATCTAAACCTGAACCCTTATCTCAACGTGACACTGTAGAACTACTGATTTTCAAGTTCTCACTCTAAAAGAAAGTGCTTTTAAATGGCATAATGTTTGAATTTACTATCAAAGTAATTTTACATGCCTTTCTATTGAGTACCAAATGAGTAGGAGACAGCTGTATTTTAGCTTTAATAGCTGCAATCAGCTCTCATCTGTTTTCTGAAAGGTAGATTTTGTAATGACCTGATTAAGCAGAAAGATCGTTAGCTATATTTGCTGGTATAGTTGTCTTTTCCTCTCTCAGTACTCCATTTTTATTTTTTGGCATTCTCAGGTTTTTCTTCAGAATACCATGAACTTCAGATAAACACAGTGCAAAACATTTCTGAATTGCCATAAATAACACTTAAGGATGTTTAAGCCATATTCTCTTTCTTGTTCTGAATCTGTTTTGTCTCTGGTGCCACAATAACCTGTCTCACTCGTATGCACAGTGGCACTGTTAACTGTCCTTAACTGAGACTATTCATATCTAATATGTTACAGCGGTTTTCTGCTGAATTTTGATTGTGTGCATACTGATGAGGGAATCCAGACTCACGCATTATACCTGCCTATTGCTGTTTGGACAGTCACAAACAATACAGCATGAGAGACCTCCTCCCTTTATAGGCAATATTTCCAGACTCACATAATTGTCAACAGTTATCTCAAGATTTTAATATTCCCTTACTCCTTTGTAACTGCTGAAATGCAATCCCTGTGAATATAATGATGAGGAGGCAAATTACTTTCTTTATGTGGAACTAGTTTTCCTCTACATTTGTGCTGGGTATTAAGAAATAGAGGGATAATAAAAATATTTCTGCCGAGGAAAGTTAATTTTAGCAGCGTTTTACATCCTCCATATTTCCCAGGTGGGCATATGAAGGAAGGAAAAGACAGCATCATAGATTTAATAGTTTCCACTAACACACATTAAAGCCTGACACAAACACAATTAATTTCAGCCAAGTATGATTTGTATTGATACACTTAGGTTATGATGGGGGCAAACTCCTGTTGCCTTCAGTAGCCTTTGAAGAAATGGTTTAAATACCAAGAACATTTCTGTTGCTAGCAAACTCACCTTTTCCCCTTTCCTCTTCTATATGTTAGCTACTTAATGAGCATTTTAGTCATGGTAGCTTGCCAAGAAATGCAATATTTCTCTTTACTGAGCATGCAGCTACAATGCAGAATTTCTTTGGCGTAGGTTCAGTCAGTCAGAGGTGTTAAGAGCTGTGACTGCCTGACACTGTTGGATTGGTGGATGGCTTCAGTACAAATTCAGTTACACCAGCCTCAGACAGCATATTTCACTTTTAAAGTATTGGTATTCTGTACAGATATTAATGAAGTTTTATTGTTATTGCTGAGTCTGCCACTGAAGCACTTTGAAGATCTGAAATAGCCTGATATTGCCAGCTAGATATTGCTTGTTTAGCACAGCCTTGTCTTCAAGTGTAATCTTAGTTTTTAATTTTGCATCATGCTTGACATTATATATAAGCACAGGTAGCAGTCATGATTTTGAGGAAAATTTTGAGGAGTTCACTTCTCAGCACCTTGAGAATGATGGGACCAAAATGCTCGCAGCAAGTATCTAAGCATGTGACACGTAATGTCTGCAGGAGATGCAATGAGGTATTTTCTTAGTGGTGTTTATAATACCTCAGGAAGCACCAGAAAGTCAAAATACATGAAAATGTGACTTTATAGGGAATATAAGCAAAACAGAAATTGTAGCAAAGAGTATTCTAGAATTATCCAACTTTTCTCTTCCTAGGCAACTTCTCAATGAGACACTCTTTGCTGGTGCCTGACTACAAACAGTAATTAGAGAAGTTTTCTGGCTTCAAAGATGATTCATAAATTAATTCACAGAATAGAAGAAGGTTATCTCACCAGTGGGATAAGCATTTGGGCTGGCCTAAATACAGTATCAATTCCTCTGACATTAAATAACCTTTCTTTTTCTGACAGACATAAATGGCCTTTCAGGTAGTGGCATGTAGTTTTCTCTGTCATTTATTTTCTGAGAATGCTCTCATACCGTTCCCTGTTGTTACAACTCACTTTAAAATTCTGCTCCATACAAGGTGAAGTTGTATATATCATAAAGTCGAAGCTCCATTAGAGAATCAGGTGGTAGAAAACCTAAAGTGCTAAAAGTATATGGCATTGGTTAATTGCTCATTTGTATTCTACCTTAGTGATGGAGGTTATATCTTCTGTGGGAAGGTTAATACACCTATCTGAGAATAAAACCAGAGACTGGGGGAGAGAAGTGTTTTTGAATTTGTAAAGGGCAGGCAATTAATTTATCTCATAGGCATTGCTCTGGGTTCCAGCTGAAATCAAACAGAGACATTTTGGCAAAAGGAAATGGCACATAATAATCAGAATATAGTACCAGGTATAGGACAAATAGGCTGCATTAGAAAATAATGAAAAAAAGGCTAGTAAAACATTGTGCAGAGAGACTTAAAGTGTCCTAAGGGAACCTCAGTGTCACACAGAGTATGTGAATATAAACTGAAAATTCTAATTCTTGCCATTATTTCTGAACATGCATTGCAACCACACATCCTTTCTTTAACAATATAGAGACCAAAGTTATCAATCTATTCTTGTGTTCAGTGGTGCAATAAAAGGAAAATAAAGTATTTGTCCAACAAAATGCAAAGATGAAAGCAAAGGCCACATGGTGGGGTGGAAAGCTTAATGGCTTAAAAGCCACCTCTGTTCTGCTATGGATCGATCTCTTTTCATGTGGAGTTACCAAATCTAGAGCAATTTTCACTTACAGCCCTCAGCAAGTAGCTTTGTTCAGTTTACCTACACCGGTTATTACAGATCAACCGCTTTGTAGGTCTTAACTGTGAGGCTAAGTTCACTTTCTCTGTTTTTGTTGGGATTTCAATTAGAAAACCTCAAGTTTAGAAGTAATAAAAGACTAAAAAATAATAAAGATTTGACTATGCCTAATGGTGTTTCATACAAATCATGTTTGTGTTTATGCCTCTGAAAACAATTTTTGCTTTGAAACTCTAGTATTTTTGACATTTAAAATAAGAATTTTATTTTTGCTGAAATTAAAAGTTTTTATCATTTTGGTTTTTCCCTGTGGAGCAATGTATTCATTTCATGTTTAGTTTAAATGTGAAGGAAAGAAAGTAAGAAAACTCACAATACTTCATAAGGACATGTATAAAATAGGACTTCCTACACTGCATAATGCTCACAAGTATTTGTAATTTTATATTTCTAAATTGAGAAATAAATACTCAAAACAGTGAAGGACAAGATGCTATTAGAGAATGTGTATGTGTTCTTTTCCAGAGGGCATAAAGCAGAGTCATAGTTTTTATTAAAGATTTTATGCAGTTGCTTCTGTTTTGAAAGCGTGCCTTCAGTGAGAAAGCACATGTAAGAGTTTCCAATGGCATAACACTCATTCTGTTTCTTATTTGGATTTTCTCTGTGTTCGTAAGATTGCACTAATTAAGATGATGTTCCTGCCTTCTAGTGCAAAGAAATATGGAAATTTGGGAACTAATTAACATTGCCATCTCAAATGAGAATTCTATCTGTATAAATAAGGATATCAGGTAAAAAAATCTGTTTTTCTATCCACTAGTGTACAAAGGTACATGGCACTCTACACATGAAAACCTCCATTGAGACAGTAGGGCAAAAAGCCATCTTCTCTTTCCTACGTTTTTTCCGGTTTTATTTTTTTCCTGATGTATTATTCAAGCTAACTTTTTAATTTCCTATATCTAGATCTCTGTGGGGATAAGAGAAAAACCCCAAATGCTAAATGCTTTTGTCAAGAGAATGTCTTCTACTTGCTGCCATTGTGGCCACCATCCCACACCATTTCTTCTGTTAGCAGGATGCAGGCTGGAGACAACACTGTAGCAGCAACTTCTTACACACCATAGCTATCCAACGGTGGTTCCCTGCATCTCCTTGCGGAGCCTTTTGTGTACCAGTGCTGTGAGACCCCAAACACTGTAATCTGACATGGTCTTTAAATGACTGATGGCTTTCTTGAAAAAAACCCTGTAGTGTTAAGAGCCACACCAGCAAGACTTCTTGCTAACAGCACTTCTTGTTTTGTCTCAGCTGACAGATAAGGCCAAATCAAACAAACAGTGGGTTTTGGTTTTGTTTGGTTTGGTATTTTTGTTTTCAATTCAGTATATTTGCAATTTCTGCTTATAAAAATTTAACATCCTGACAGCTGGGTATTATGGATATGACAAATTGAATATAAAATCCTATGTTTCTACAGCATGTGGCACGATCCTCTTTACTGAATAACAAAATTAATGCAAGTATGTTTGGTTTTTTTCTGCCACATCAGTGAAATGATTAAATAGAAATTAAATTAAAACAGGGATGGTATGTTAGCATAACATTTGTTTCAGGTAGAAAAATTGGGAGTTAAAAAAAACCCAAACCAAAACATATCAATAAAACACAATATTCTGCATTTAATATAAATTCTTGGTTTTAAAGCCCCAGTCATGCAGAAAAGGCAGCAGTGATGTTAGTGGGATTTATAGAATTAAAGGAGGTCATTACTGTGTTTCATGACCATGGTCTAAACCTCATGACTTAAGAATAACAAAAATTAACATAGTAGGAAACCTCAGAAAAGCATGTATATATGCACTATTTTTAAACAATTATTGTTTTTAAGAACTGAAAACCAGAAATATATCCTACCCGTTTAGAGAATGGAGTAGATCTCAAGAGGCATTTTCATGTGCTTCTAAGCTATGGGAACAAATATATAGGCTATCAGAAAATTAAATGCTGTACATGGACAAAAGTCGACTTAGCTGCAATCTACAATTGTTGTATGGTGAAAATTAGCCTTGGCCTGGTTTATTCTCAAACCAAAGTCTGATGAGGGGATGCTTTGTCTGGGCAGCTCTGCTTTCTGTGGTGGAAATCACAGTTTTTCTAGAATGGCTAAGTAAGCATAGCAGTAAAAGGTTAACACTTAAGCAGGAATGCCAGTGCAGTGCAGGAGTGTAGTTATACTTATGGGAAAGCAAAGTTAGCCTTGAGAAAGGAGGATTGAAAGCTTTCAACACTGAAACAGAAGGTCCCTTTGGGATTAGCTATGGCTGGATGATGTGGACACCCATATATTCACCAAATTCAGTGCAAAGGTAGTAGTTAATTGCAGTAAGCAGGGAAAAAGAAATCCCAATTCTGTCCTTGGGGTGTTCTGGTTCTCTTCCTAAAGAAAGAAAGCAAAAATGCTGTAAATTAAGCATAGATTTTCCTCCCAGGATACCTTGTCCTGTGAATTATTGCTGGATTCAATAGCAAAGTCCATTGAAGGAAATATCTTGAGTGAAATCATTAGAACTGACTTTGTCTTCACAGACTTGCTGAATTAACCACTGGTGTAAAAGTGGTGTAAAACTAAAAGAAGAAAAGCTGATGTCCTACTTTGTTTTTATGTTCTTGGTTTTGTTGTTTGGGTGTAGATTTTATTTTTTAGGAGTTCCTGGTCATCTTTACCACATTCCTGTATTGGTTCTTTGCTTTTATCA
>JANHGB010057299.1:9264-19793 GCA_026283785.1 Coracopsis vasa
GACCCAGGAGTACTATTCTTATCAGGGCTGCTCCCCACAATCCCTTCTGGACCTATAAGGAAAAAATGTCTAATTGCTCAGCAGCTATGTCAGAGCACCACGCTCTTACTGTTAGAAGTGGCTCTTCTGGTGAGAGGAGATGCAGGGCAGTTGGAGGAAATGCAGGGTAAAAGTCTAAAGAGTAGAAGGAAATAATTTGGCCTCAAATCCATCATTTTTAAATCCCTAAGTTGGAGAAGTTTCCCAAAAAATGTGGGAAGTTGAAACAGAGTTTTGTAATGTTTCATTTTTTCCCCCCACTTTTCTTCCCAAAGCCAGTCACTCAGTACATTTACTTTTTTTTGACAAGTAAGGTACTTGCTAAAAATGTCGCTTGTTTATTTTAAGTCTCTGTGCAAAAATTTACATTGAGGGGATTTAATATTAAAATCTGGCATCAGTGATTTCACCATTAATTATATGTCTGCGCTCTCTGCTGGCTAAGTAGTACTGGTTGATGTTCCCTGTGTAAGAATCATCAGTTTATTTTCCTAAAACCAGCTGCCTTTTAAAACCTATTCTGCACACCTCTCTGAACTTAAAGCAATCACTTGGACAAACGGAAGCTCCTCTGAGGGAGATGTGTTGATAACAGACATTTTTAAAAGCTTCTATCTAGTCTCCTTTGTATTTTTCTGAAATTCAGTAATCCTCTTCCCCACTTAGCTTAGTGAGTGCCTGACCCAAAGCCAGCAGAGGTCAGAGAAAAGGCTTCTTCCAAAAGAGTGAGGGGTTACAACACTGCAGGAAAAGGGGAACTTGGTGGTGTGATCATTTCTTATTTGTCCCCTACACAAATGCTGTTTGGTTCCAGAAAGCACACATGAGCCATGTGATACTGCAAAGAAAGTCATGCTAATACTTGCTAATACTGGACTGAAGAAAAAAAAAAAATCAGATGATATGATGTTATAACAGCTGACATTTGTGTGGCATGGGTATATATATATAAGTAACTAAAACTTCAGCACTGAGTTTACACTGGCTGTCTAGGCTGTTTGACATCACCAGAAAGTTGTAGTTGTAGTTCAGGGGATGTTCTTGTGTAAAGTTAAGAGTGTGAAATAAACATCTTCGCAAAGCTACTCTTCTTGCTTTCTCTCTCCATTGATTATAAAGGCAGCCTAAGCAAGGAGCTTAAACTGGACATGTAAGATCTGGGTGATTAAAACTTAGCAAAATGAATCTTGCTTTGTAACCTGGATAAGGGTGTGCTTGCAGCAAGTTTTATTGCAGCAAATGTGGAGCTGGCCCTCTTTGGGCTCTGATATTATAAACAATAAGAAACAAGATAATAAACAGATTTGTATCTGTATTTCCCAAAACAGCTTCTTGCACGCAGAGGTTTCAGTCCACAGATCTTTGAAAAATCTATTAAAATAAAAAGACAGTCAGTCAATGCTTCAAGCAGTTTAGTGCAGTGGAAACGCTGGATGAACACAATTCTCACTTGTAGCACCTTTAGTGCCTAATGGAATAGCAAAGCTCGGTGAGTCACCCTCAAACCATGCAAGATCATATGCTTCATTAAACAGGAAACACAGATATATCTCCACTGATATATAATACAGAGTGGAGTATTAAAACGGATATATATTTGTTCTATTTATATTCTTACTGGCAACGTGTAGAAACTGAAACACAGCACCTCCAGCTCCAGGTGGCCAGCAGGTATCAGGAAAATACTCCCTAAGCAGGAACTCTCTCCTTGAACTAATCAAGATAGCTGAGGTGGAGAAGTCAGGGTTCAATAACCACTTTTTTCACCCTTAACAAAAACATGTCATCAAGCATTTCTTTTGAATGTGTTCACTGGGGGGTACATCTTTCAGCCATGCCAGTAAGTTAGCCACTCTCTTGTTTACTACCATGTACATTGTGTGACAAAGAGCACACAGTGTATGAGAAAACCAAGAGGTTATTAATGGGAAAAAGCAAATGTGGCTGTACTTCTAAATACTTTACAATATTGAAGGTGCTGAGCATCGTATAGGATTATGTTACCGAGAATTAGTAACATCTCAGGCTGGCTGGTGTAAATCAGTAGCATCCCACTGGTTTCTATGGAGCTTTGTTAATTTGTGCTAGCTGAGGATCTAGCCCTGAAATAGTTGTAATAGAAGATCAGTATCTCTAGATCAGTTTGTTCAGTCTCTACCAATCAGCTTCTCTGCTGACATATTTTTTTGTCTTATATGTTGTCACCTTCTGAACTTAAACACCAAAAAAACCATCTGCTTATCAAGACATCACAAAAATTTACACCTTCCCAGGCAGGACTTCAAAACATGTTGTGAGCCCACACAGTCTACTGAGCAGGCAAGGAAAGACTCTGTGGTCGGAGGCAGGATACATGGCGCAGCTCGGCACCACGGCTGCCCCGTGGCAGGAAGCAGCCGACTGAGATGCCGAGACTGGGAAGGGGGAAGCACAGATTTTATCAGGTTAAGACCAGTCTCCTCAGAGGAGACTAAGCAAGCAAACTCCATCCTTCATTAATATGAGTCAGGTGATCATAGTTTCTTGTGTCAATTAATGCAGGACTCTCAGGAGTAAGACTCTGCCTGCCCCTGGAGAGATGTGTCATAATTCATTTACCTGCAGTTTGGCTCAGATGTTGTGTTTTAAGAGCACTGCTACTAGGAAAATTGTCCAGCAAGGTCAAAGCTACATGCATTTAAGACCTGACACAGGTATCTATGCATGTACAGTGCTGAGCTTTGAACATGCCATTTTAGTTGTTGGAAACAGTCTACCTGAGAGAGCACAGAGCTCAGTGGGAACCTGCTTCTCAGCAAAATACTTGGGCTGTACAAAGCTTTGAACTGCCAGAGCTATCTTGCTTCATGCCCTAAGGTACATTGTTTAAAAAGAATGTGGGTAACTCTACACTATGCAGCAGCCCACAGTGTAGACAACCGCTCAGGATTTAGGTGCTTGGAGTTGACTCCCCAGCACGACTTCAGATTCCATGAAGGTGTTCCTTGGACGTCTCCTCTTGGGGTGTTTTGCTGGCTCAGCCAGGCTTTGCTTGTGAAACCTGAGGGGATCACATCACATGGTTTATCCTGCATTTACTCACGTATAACACAGCATGACTATACATCAATCAACTAATTTTAGCAATGTTAAAACTGAAGAAAAAAGAATGATATGAATATACTGACCTGCCTCCACACTCTATCTGCCTTCAAATTCTTAACATTTTTGAAAGGTACATCCAGAGAGTATTCAGAATACTGTGCAATGGCCTATAGTTCCCAAGGTGCTGGTAATGATGTTTTTCATCAGTTGCTCATTTTCAGTATCTTCTGTCTCCATCAGTTACATAACTAAGCAAAAACCATTTGCTTGTTTCGCTAACTTACATGAGAGGCAATAATTGTACTACATAACTTGACATCTGTGCATAGAATTTTTTTGGCTTGTACAGCAGAATGGCGCTTAGCTTTCATAGGTCCCGAACACTGTGCTAAGAGAAGACACAACAGTGAAGGAAAGGGCACTGGTAGTCAAAAATCTTGTTGTGAAAGTAGCAAATTTCACCTACATTGTGTCATAGGAGAAAACTCATCAATGTTATATTCTTATTTGTTATATTCTCCGTCTTTTGATAGGATAAGAATATTCTGCAAAAACGGTCTTTCTTGCTTATTTTGTTCACAAAATAAATCCAATGCAAAGTTTGATTTTTTTTAGGCTCTTCTCTGTAATGAGAAACACAGTGGTGTACAGGCTGAAAAGGTTTATAATATTTTATATACTTTGTAGATCTTCAGACCTGTTGGGGAAAGAATTAGTAATGTATCTATATATCTGGTAAAAATATCTCAGTGACCTCATACTCACATTTGTGTAAACATCACCTCATCAGTTCCAGATACTTATACAGGAAACAAATCTGAATGCTCCTCTAGTGTTCTATACTTAGGCAGGTCAGCCGGCATATGTCTGGTCTGTAAATACCCAGTTTTACTTGGGTCCTTATTTTAAGGTTTCTCTCTTAAGAGTTTGCTGCAAACATGCCCTCAGCATTTGCCAGTGAGCCTTTTCCAAAGCAACTTGCCCCTGAGGGCTCCCATTAAAAGCATTATTAAATAAAAACTAAATACAAAGAAGAGCTGTACTGGTTGGTAAAGGCTTAGTCAGGATTGAATTACTAAATATTGCCATAATAGTCCTGAACTGACAAAGTGAGTATCAAATGATTTTTCATAGCTGTCAGTCATTGTGGTATGTGACCACAGTTTGCTCCATGTCCCAATCCCCATCTTGCTAACAGCTTTCTAAAATCAAAATTCTCCTTCATGTTTTCATGATAATCTTTCCTAATGTTCTGTAGCACACAGAACAGACTTCTGACTTCATAGCTTGGGGAGGCATGTGATTATAGTGACATAATAAATTGTAGGTTGCCTGGTGCAACAGTGCAATGCTTGCAATTCTTTTGAACAGACAATCCTGAATGTCACATGCTTAATTTTCCAGTTGTGAAGTAAAATAAGGAGAGAGTGTAATAAAAGAAGGTGCATGTTACAAAAATAAATGCAAAAAATAGCAACAATTATAACTTGAGCCTTTAGTTAATAATTTTTACATATTTGTTTTAAAGATATATCCCTGCAATAGATTTTTGGCAACTCTATATGTGAACAGCAACAAATTAGAGAAAAAATATAGTTTTAGAAATGGGAAAAATGCAGTGGATTGCCAAGTTCAAATCTTGAGAAAAACAGAATATTACAAGTCCTCTAGAGAGACAGTATATAAAGATTTAGTAGGTAGAAATCTGCGTATGTTACAGGACTCTTTAGCAGCATTATTAGCAGTGTAAACACAAAAGTAGAGTTTAAAATCACTTTGTCTTCAAGTTTTATGCAGGCTGTCTTTATCACCAAAACAAGCAAGTCATTTATTCACAACTGTATTGCTGCCCATGGAGGCATGAATGGCGGTGACCAGCCTTCCCGAAGTGATTTGCTTAAAGCTATAATCCATACAGGCAATAGTAGAAAATACATTTGAATCATTGGTCACTCTTTATGCGGTCCCTAAACCAACTTTCTCCAGCAGCTGTTTGATTTTGTTTGCTTTCTAATACTACATGTGTTTCACTGGGCTGTTCCCTCTTTTTTTTTCTTTTTTGTCTAATGCAGATAGTGATGTTCCATGTGCAGATTCGGACAGTATTCTTTCAGCCACGCTAATGGAAACAAGGAATCAAGAGGGCTTAAATTATTTGGTATTTGTCAAAGAAGGTAACCAAGATCAAGGAAGCATCAATTCTGCTGAGCTTAGTTAAGTCTGTTTCCGTCTGTTTGAAAGACAGAGGGAAAGAAGAGAAAAAGCTCTACCAAAGAAGACCTAAGCCAAGTGAAATATTCTGCCCATCTTCATAATTACAGAGATGTCTTAGAAAAACCAGCAGCTCTCTAAAACTCTAAAACTACTAGATAATATCATGAGGCACTGAATCATGTGTAGCAGAATAAGACAGCAATTACATATCTTTTGATTTTCTACATGTTATTGTTTGGGTGTTTCATAGGAGATAGTTTAAGGGAATAGAAAAATGTAATTGGACAGCAAGTGGTGGTGTTGCGGTATTGATTAAATTTATGCAATCTCATATGCCTCAGACACAAGCAGTTGTTTCAAAGAGGGGGTACTGCTACGATGTTTCAAAGAGACCAACCCGGTCATGAAAAGAAAAAGCAGTTGAAATCTAGCTTCATTGTGCACAAACAAGATTTTATAAATTGAAAAACTAGCATAAATTCTTGTTTGATGATCTCCAAATTAGTAAGCAGTTGATGAAGGGTGACGGGGTTGTCCACTGCTGGGAATGTTCTATTTCACTATTTAATTTGAACAAATGCTTGCAATCATCTTGAATGTTAAGATGCACAGGGATTGTTCTGTGAAACTGGATGGTCCTGTTTTCTTACATTACTTTTCCTTTCTAATGTTCATCATCCTTGCTTATTTTTTTATCAGGCTGGGTGAAGTGCGATACTTTTCCTTTGGAGATCAAGTCAAAGTACGTAATAAAATGATATATAAATAATTACTAAATAAAAGACAGCAATAAGCTTTTGGGAACATTTCATAATGAACAATTTTGCAAATTATATAGAGCTATTCACTGACATCTGTCAGGAAGTTAGAAACGTGCTTTGATTTTATGCAAATATTTGATAATGGGGGACACTAAATAGCTGTAGAGGGACTATGTGGTGGCAGAACGTATACATATTTTATATGTAACTCCACTGAAATCAAGCTTTAAAAGTTTCTTAAATGGAGATCTAACACAGATGAACAAAAAATATGGGTTTTGACCGTTTTACTCAAACAAAATAGAAATTGAGAGCTTTAGAATTAGGATTCTTCAAAGCCTCTGACAAAGCCTATTCAAGCAGTCTATAATTGCATAAATATTTTTTCTTCATCTACAAATTAGTGTACAAGCCAGATTTGCTAATGAAAACAGTTGCAGCACTTTGCTATGCTCACCAGACCATGAGTGACAAAGAAAAAAATCAATGCTATATAATGTTTTCTTCCTCTTTGAGTGCTGCTTGATTGGTTATGCAACCATTCCTTGCATTTCAATAACCTAAATATGAGTGATGTTTACTAACTAGCAGCATGTGGTAGCAAGAAACCAGGAAGATCCCACTTTTCAGTCACTGTACCTGGATGACTTCATGTATGTGCATAATTCCACTTAACTTAGGAGGACTGCTCAGACAGCAAGCCACAAAGGTTTTGAAAACTGCAGGACTTCATTTATCTTTTTCTTTAGCAGGAGAAGCTTCCAGTCCTGCCAAAATTTTGTCTAGGCAACACATTTCACATTGTGACTGCATCTGAAATGTGATAACCCATGTCAATTCAGTTTTGGGGAGGTCTGAGCTGAAAAAGAATCATGCAAGAGAGAATCCAGTGTCCACTGGTACAATGTCAGCTCTAAGCATTACTCCATTCTCCCTCACTCATTTCCCTGCCTCAGAGAAGTGAGAATGCCAATGAAACTATTCCACTAGGTTATGATAAAGCTGAATTTGATGTGTGCAAACATCCGTCACCTACATCCACCCATGATGACACCTGCAAGGAGTTTCCTAATCCCTCACATTTCTGTATCACCCTTCTATTTGCACATCTTCCTAATTTCACCTTCTCCATCTCACTGAAGTGGTGCTTCCTCTCTTTGTTCAAACTCTTCTTGATGATTCATTTTTCACTCATCAACTGTTATTCACTATCAGGAGGATACCTCTTGCCTTCAAGCAGCCAGCCCCTGATGGCAATTTTCATAGCTGCTTTTGGAGCCAGCAAGGAAGAGACTCTTAACAGATGATAAGAATGAAAGAACTTTCTAGTGTTTTGATGCTGTGCAAGCACTTTTCAACAATAACTAAAATGTTAGTGTGTTATCAGTATTGTTTTGGTTGTAAATCTAAAATGCAGCACAAGACGTACTGCTGTGAAGAAAGTAAACTTCAATCCAGTAGTGTCTAAACCTGCCCAAGAAGAGGGGACATGTGCTCCCAGGTGCTGATCAGGGGATGCCCTGGGTAAACCTCTGGGTCAGAGCTGCTTATTGTCTCAGGCTCTTCCTTGTTCCTTGATGTCAGCACAGACACTTGGTAAGATCACTGAGCAACAATGGTGAGCATGCTTCAGGATTGATATCACACACAACCAATCCACAAGTGCTGGGCTCTCAGATGGCAACAACTGAAGTCTGAGCTGTGCTTGGACAGGCATACCATGTAGCTGTAGCTGTCTTATTTAATCTCTCAACTGCAGACTTGACATCTATATGAATGGATGAAAAACATTTACTGCTACCTATGAATGGTATTTAGTGCAACATAAAACAAATGCCTTGGTTATTAATTAAAATCTGTAAATGTGAAGAGCCAGGGCAGATGTAACTTATTTACTAAGGCAGCATTTTCAGTGGCATCAATTCTAGATCTGCAGTCTTCAGTCCACTTGGTCTACAGCAGGTGGAAACACCTGACTATCACTGCATTTTTATTTTCCAGGGTTGCTTGCAAAAGGTTGTGAGCAGGTATACATATTAATGACCAGATCTATCCAAAACCTGTGTACCTCATACTTTCCATTTGAGACCATAATCAATATCCTACAAAGGAAAAAACAATGCTTTATGACAAAAATATTGAGTCCTTTCTGAGTCAAAGATAAAATTATGGAAAGTCTATGTATGTAGCTGTTGTTGAGAGATATGCCAGCCTTCAGTGGGATTACTTGCTCATCCCTATGTGCCACAGAGGAAGTGTTCAGCAGTTTGACATGAGGTATGGGAATGTGGCTGTCAAGAGCTCTGAAGAAAAGCTTATACAGCCTGAAAAGAGGATTTTTTGAGATATGAAAGGAAAAAGATACGACTGAAAAATACGATGGGGCTGAAAAACAAAGGGTGTCAAGATGAAAGGCAAAAGGTTGTGCAGTTACACCGCTAACACAAGGGTTTCCTATTAGTCTTTATTATCTGCAAAAACTAGTAAGTGGCGGGAACAAGAAATGAAAGTTCACCATGGCCTTGCCTATCAGAGATGCTCGAACCAGAGCCCAGGGCTGAGACTAAATTTGTTGTTCCTCAACTTTCCTGGTATCCTAGGTAACAGAGACTAGTAACACCCTCCAGATCACAGGGTCCCTCAAAATTTATTCCTTCACCACTTGTATGGAAGGGCCCAAAGATCCTTAGAGCAAGGCTGTTGCACTCTTGCTTCCTACAGCTGTTTCCAGCAGAAAAAGTTTTGCCGTCTATTTGGATTAACTGATGTCTCCAGGTTTTATTTTCTTCTTTTTCTTTGACATCTGTGGCATGTGGCCTATGAGGGTTTGGGTCCTCAAGTGTGGCTTTACTGAGCATAACCAGGTGAAACTGATCCTCTGTGACTCGGTTTTAGGACTATGCAATTTAGTAATAACTGTGAAGGAAAGCTTTTTTCTAGACTCAAATTTACCTCTTTCTATACAAGCTGACCTTAATTCAGCCATAGTAGACCTGAAAATAGCTGTTATGGAAAAGAATGTCTGTAAAATATCCCTGACAGGTCTGTTAATGATTGAAAAATTCTAATTCACCTTCATTACTTTTAATTGATTATTGAAAGCTTTTCTTACCCAAACACAGTGGAGTGATTTGCAGGAGCTTGCATAACAAGTGGATTTTTCAAGTGATCACGGCTCTATTTATAATGAGACTTGGCACATCCAACTGACATTATGTTTTAACTTTAATAAATAACCAGAAACCCAGTGCATCAAAGGCAAGTGATGATGCCAAAATATTGTCATTATTGCCAGCGACATGACTGATGCTGCTGTATAAAATAACCTTTTTTATAATGTGTTAACTTCTTCAAATGACGTCTTGCATTTGGAGGGCGTTCATCGCTGCCTTCTATCTTTTACGGTAAGAATGGAACAGTAAAGCAGCCACTCTATGTTTGAATACCAATTCCTTTTGCAATGCTGTTGACATAGCTGGATCTTCTTTTTCCTGCTTTTTCTTTTTTTCCTCTCCTATCTTTCCTGACAGCACAAGTCACTTAGGGCTTCTTAGAGATGAGGCCACTGAAATGCCTTTGTTATCCTCAGCAGTATAGTAAGCAACTACTGGATGAAGCCACTTCATCAATCCTGTAGGAAACTCAGTGGAGTTTCAACATTGTTTGGTAGCATCAAAATCTCATGACTCTGATTGATCTCCTGGTGAATTTCTCTTCACATATCCAATTTTCACACCTTTCCAGGAAGGCTGACGATGTGTAAGTTCTCAGTAATTTCCAGTCACAAATATATACAGCTTTCCCTTACAGAGCAACAGGAGAAGCAGAAGTTTGGGAATCACAGAATTAACCTTTTATGACAATATCTTTTCTCACATCTTCATATTTCTTCAATCTGACATCACCATATCCCCAAGGATGGAAACCCACTCACACAGGGCAGCCTTGTGTTTTTCAAGTAGAACCTTGCCAGCTTTGTGGTTTCCTCATTTGTCTGCTGACACAGTCTTTATTATCTTAAGAGAGGTATCACTGCATAATTTTTTGAGTCTGTTGCTTGAAGCACAAAGGTTTATTATCTACCTAAATCTACTAAAACAAAAATTACTGGTCGTGATAAGCCACAGTCAGTTGTCAAACACACCTTCTTGCCTACCCCACTCAGAGATGGCTCTTGGCTTCAGTGGTAGGTAGCATCACCAGTTAGATGCTGTCATTTCTGTTCACAGAAGCAAGCGGTGAAAGAACTGTTGGTCCTACTTCTTGCCAGCATTCAAGGTTAGCATTATATAATTGATACAGACATAGAAATGAAGGGAAAATGACACATTTAGAAATTTCTTTAAAAGTCTGTACTCATAATCATGTGGTCTTGCAGCAGTAAGTTTAAGCGGTCACTAAGGGCAGGGCGATATCTTACGAGTGAAAGGG
>JANHGB010057301.1:2935-20678 GCA_026283785.1 Coracopsis vasa
CACTTCTTGCTCAGCCTGGGGCAGATCCTTACTGGGCTCCTCTGGGACATCCCCTCCCAAGGCCCTGCTCCAGCCCAAGCCCAGCATCGCTGCGCTGGGTTGCGAAACGCGGCCGGAGCGGCAGCGCCCTCCCCATCACCCTGTGTCCTCCGGCATTCCTGCATGGAACCCTGGATCTAGTGGGGAAGGCTTCAGTAATCTTTGACTGTTGTGCTCCACACGGCTCCCTCCCCTCCTGGTGCCAGCAGCAATGGGCAGAAGTTGCAGCACTGGATTCCCTCCTGTTCCACCACTGCTTGTGAGAGCAAGAGCGAGGAAGAGGAGCTTGATGGTGGGATGGGCCAGCAGTGGGATGGGGCTGGGGTGGTGCCCTGGGTGAGCCCAGCAGGGCAAAGCCCAGCAGAGGTACCACTGCACAGAGAGCAGGAGCTGCCACCAGGCACCCATCCTGGGGGAAATCACATCCCCGGGAACACCTTGCTCCTGTTAGTACAGGGACCATGGGCAGCAGAGGAGGAGCCCACATGGGGAGCAGCACACCAGTGAGGGCTTCGTGCTGCGGAGACCTTTGTGCTATGGAAAACTTCACATGACGTGCTATGGAGAGCTCCGACAAGGGAAAGCTTGGCACCATGGAGAGCTTTGAACCACGGAGAGCCTGGCAGAACAGAGAGCTTGGCACTATGGACTGTGCCACATCATGGAGAGTGCTGCAGGAGCTCCTTGCACCCAGGCACCAGCAGCCACATCCCTGAGGCTCCCCCAGCCCAGCCCTGACCCCCCATTCCCACCCCGGCCACCGGCTGTGCCTTTAAGAGGCGCGGAGGGAACACGATGGCCAAAGGAGCAGGGATTCGCGCGTCACATGCTCCGCAGCTGCAGCCTGGCAGTGATTTATTCGCTCTCAAGTTCATCAGAGGGAAAAGCACTTTCCAGGCACAGCGGATCCCCCTTCCCCTCCTCTGCTCCTCACCGGCGCGAGCTGCCCGCACCCTGCGCCCGGCCCCATCCATCACCCGGTGTCAGCCCCTGCCCTCGCACCCAGCCCAGGCACTCCCCTTCTCTCCCGAGCAAAAGCAAACTTCCTCTGGCTCCCTCGGCTCCGCGACCCACCGACGAGAAAGCCATTCATTAACACGGGGCAGCGCCGGCTCCTCAGCCCCCCTGCATCCCGCGGCCCTGCAGCCAAAGTAAACGGCGGGCAGCAGCGGCCGTCCCCCCCCCGCCCCCTGCCCAATGTCCTCCGGGAGGTTCAAAAGTTCAACGTTTTCCCATTTCCCAGCGTTACTTCAGGAAATTGCTGGAGAAAGGGAAACCGGCGCTGCCGAAAGCGTCCGCGTGTGGATGTCCCAGCGCGCCTCACCCGGGCAGGACCGTGCTTCGGGACGAGCCCCATCCCCACCTGTGTCCTGCCTGGTTTTGGCTTGGGAGCTTTCTTGCACACCGCTGAGTTATTCCTAAAGCAACGCCAAGAGCAAAGCCCGGGCTCGCCACTGCCCCAAGCCAAGCAGCCCCAGGCGTGGCGAGCACCAAGAGATGCTGCCACAAGGACCCTGTGCTCAGAGCACCAGCAGCACTCACGGGATCAGAATGGCCGGGTTGATGATGATGCTGCCAAGTGGGATCAAAGCATCACACAGAGCATCCCTGGGTGCCAGGCGTGCCGGGCTGGCAACCATGCCGGGGTTCCAAGTCCTGGGTCCCCAAGGAATTACAGCCTGATGGGCACAGGGCTCCCTGCAAACACTGCCACCAGCTTTGATGTGCTTTGAGTTCCTTTCTTCCTCTCAAAAGCTTTCCAATTTTGCCTTTGCACAAGACTCAAAAGTTACTCAAAAGCAACTGAGTCGCACCTGGGTTTTCATCAAAACCACGTTCAACACCAGCCTTCGCTGCCGATTCATGGGAAAGGTTTGTGAAATGGCTGAAACTCTTGGCAAACCTGAATTTGGGGTTATAATGAAACATGAAACTCGATGGCTTTCATGTGGTTTGGGGTTTTTGTTGCAAAACATTTGGTGCAGCAGCCTTGGGCGAGAGCACGACAGCCGAGTACACAGCAGTGTGTCCATAGAGCGAGGAATTCACCTGCAGCGCTCACCTGATTAACTCTTACTTGAAGCCATGCCATTGGTGTGGGGCTGGATCCGTGCCACTGCCTGCTCGGGGACATGGGGCAGAGCTCTTAGCCCTAGCAGGGGCCTGAGGCAGGACCTTGCATCATTGCTCCAGCACAGCTCTGGCAGCCGTGGTCATGGCAAGAGCCCGGCTCTGCCAGCACCAGCCCCATGGACATGCCATAACACGCTGAGATGTGCCGCAGGCACAGTGCTGACAGCATCCCATGGGAGCCGAGGTCCATCTCACCCAAACAGGGCACCACACGCCTCTTCATTGCAAAGGACAACCTCAGCCGAAGGATGGCATAGAGGGGCTGGGAAACTTTCACGCCCAAGTCTTGCTTCATCCCTTCCAAGCAGTGGGATGTTGGGGTTGGTTTGCTGTGGGGTTTTGGAGCTTGCTGAGTTCCTGGGGTGTTTGGAGCTTCTGCTCTGGACTCAGAGCACTGTAAAGAGCTGGCCTGAAGCATGGCAAGACCTCACTAGCACCCTAGGTCAAGTGATGGGGGGAGACATCACCAGCAGGTTTATGGTGACCCTGGGACCAAGAGGCAGTGCTGGGATGCTGGGTCACCTCCTGAGCATGGCCAGGCCAGGAAGGGCTTAAACTCATCAGATCTAAACAGTTAATAATAATAATAATAATAATGTCATTTTTGCAGCACGGTCCTTTCAATATGGGCAATGAATGGATTTGTAACGAACGACAGTAAAGATTTTTAAGCCACCTAATTAGAAGGCTGTTTCCTTCCCAGCCATGCCCAAGTCCCTTTGGAAAAGGAAACGTGGCCTCCAATGCTTCCTCGGTGCTGTGGAAATGCTTCCCGGTCTCCTGAGGGTTAATCAGACTCCAAACTTCCCCAGGGCACCATCTGCAATCCCAACCTCCGATATTCCAGTGCCTTGCTGAGCCAGCACCCAGCAGAGAGCCAGCATCGCACAAGCTCTGCTCCAGAAGGCACCTCAAATCCCAAGGGAATGCCAATGGGCAGAGCTATCCCAGCCTGCCATGGCACTGGTGGTGCCAGGGGAGAGCCAAACGTGGTGCACAGGAGAGAGGGCAGGTGCCACCCCCTCGTGCCCGTGGGGCAGCTCATCCAGGCGCCCACCACCCATGTCGATGGACTTTTCCGTCCATGCCTGGCATTCCCAGAAAACACTGACTTCATTATTGATTTGTGCTCGTTTGTCATTTTTATAACCTGGCCAGCACTCTGCTGAAGGCCATGACTAATTCCACTTCCCCGGCCGGACGGGAGAGAGCCTTTAACTCTTTCAGGTCGGACTCTGCCGACTCCATCCCACAGGGCACCCACAGGACCCTGGTGCTGGGCAGGGGACAGGACTCAGTCCAGAGCAGGCAGTGGCTCAGTGTGGGTCCATGGGGGCTGCACTGGGTTTGCAGCACCCTCCAGTTCCCTTCTCAACCTGAAGTGGCTGGAGCAGGAGGGCAGATGGGCCGCTATTGGAGATGGAGCCGAGTGACGCTCACTGCTGGCACTATTGAAAATGGACTTTCCACCCATTACTCTCTGCCAAAACAAACCATCTCCCGCTGGTTTGGGGTGAGCTGCCTGGTCAGGGTGCAGGTCTAAGGGCAGGTTTATCTGCCGGTGCTGGTGAGCATCCAGCCTTCGACACGCACCCATGGGGTCAGCAAACCAAGGCAGCTGCGTGCCCATGGTCACAGGGACCTCCCCGGCTCTGCCCCTCCTGGCCAGCAGACCCTGTGCCAGCACGCTCTGCCCTCTTCAGGAACAGCAAAGCCCCAAAGCAACCAGTGCCAAGTGATAGCACGCGATAGCTGCATGCCCAAGCAAGCCCCTGCTCCTCACCCCATGGCAGGCAGCAGCGGCCACCAGCTGTGCTGTGACTGCTGCCCAAGCAGCCCCAGCGTGCTCAGTGCAGAGGTTGTCCCCAACGGGGCATGAGGGGCACCTCCTGCCCATGTACCATGGGCCCCTCCGAGCACTGAGCTGCTCATGCAGCCTCCAGTGCCTTCATCAAAGCAAAGACCAGCAGCAGGACTTGGTCCTGGCCTTGGCATGCTCAGCTCCTTGGCATTCAGCAAACAGAGGCAGCACCAAGAACTCCTGACTCTCACAAACACCTACACACAAAGTAAACTCCAAGTATTTTAGGAAGGCTGGGATAAAACCCATCCATGGCAGTGGGGAGAATGTGCCGTGATGTGAGGGGACACTGTCCCTCTCCAGCTGAGCACCCAGCAACCACCAACATACCAGGGGAACACCCCCAGGGCTGGGAGGTTGGTGGGACCAGGTCTCCCTCCCTCCTTCCAGGCACTTCCCAGAAACGAGTGAGGATCAAACTCCCAGAGGAAAAGGTCCATTGAGTTAAACGCAGCAGATGCTGTTCACCGAGGGGTGGGATACAGGGAGTACCAAACACGGCATCTGCAATTATGGAAAGCCAGATAAAGAAAATCAAATCTCATGCTTGAGGGCATGGGCTGATGAGTACGAGGGTCAGGAAGGAATTTCTCTCCCCTTACACAGCAGTGCACAATTGGGTCAGTGCATTACTGGGTGGCACCAGTCCTGCACTGCTTTTGCCTTTCCTTTCTGAAGCCCTCTTGTTGTTACAAGAGCTGCATCAGAGGGAGCAACGGCTTAACCTGGTGTGGCAGAGCCGGTGCTTCCTCTGTCACCCCTTTGCTAGGTATCAGCATCCCCAGTCCCAGTGGGAAGATCACCTAAGGACCTCAATTGCTCAGACTGGTTCTTTCACCTTGCAGCTCCTGCTCCTGCCCCCTCCCAGCCATAATGACTTCTACTACAATCATCTAATTATAACAGAACTCCTCTCCGTAAGGACCTTTTCTTCCCCCGTGTTTCTGAAGTGCTGTGTACACCTCTGGCTCTATTTAAATAAGCAGCAGCAGTAATAAACCCGGCAATGTTGGCTTAGAAAACAGCTGTGCTGGAAAGGGGGCTGAAGGGAGGGAAGTGCAGACAGAGCACCGGTGATTTTCCTGTCAGAGGCTGGGAAGCGCCTGTGGTGACAGCGGTCGCTCTCACTTTACACCATTTCCAGCATCCTTTCTCTTCCTTAAGCAACTTCTCTATGCTAGAAGTTGCTTAGCTGGAAGGATCTAACCACAGGGAAGAGGCTTGAGTTTCACATTAAAACAAAGCAAGCAAACAAATGCAAAGATGCTCTGTAACATGTGTCTATCTGCACCCAGCCCTTGCTAAACCAGGCTTTGCCAAACCGCACTCCATAATCCAGACAAACAGTTATTGGCCTTTTCCTGCTGCCAAGGAGGAAGCGATTCCCCATCACCAAGAGTGGCATTTTCAAACATGCTCTGTATCGGTCTCATTCTACACCCGCTGCAGTCAGAAGCTTCCCACCAACCCCACAGGACCCCACTTTGCAAACCCTATCAATAGGGCTGATTGGGTTTTTATAGCAACACCTACAGTTTGTGCCATCTGAAGCACTAATGCTGACCACTGTCTGAAGATACAAATGCACCCAGCTCACTGTGACCATCTACCCAGCAATGAATTTGGCGAGCTATAAGTCAGCCAGCATGGCTGGGGCACAGCATCCTGCCCTCCTGCACCCAGCACCGCATCAGGAACCTGAGCCTCAGGCCAGCATCACCTGCCTGACCCTGCTACCTCCCAAACCCATCATCATCCGTCAGCCCTCAGAGCCGTGCACATCTCGCGGCAGTGAGTCACGTCGGCACAGCCTCCGGGATCCGGCCCCAGGAAAGGTGGAATCAAAGGTATGAAATGCTTTGAATGGGAACTGGCATGCCCAGGCACGGCCCCTGCGATCCAGAAGCTGAGCCAAGAAAAGAAAGCAGGCGCAGAAGGCTGGGATGGGGCAAGGGGAGCTTCAGCATCGCAAATGTGCTGCAGACAAGTGGAGAACAATCTTGAGGGGAATGTCTGCAGGAGCCTGTGGTGGCTTGCTTGGAATGGAGAAAACAAAAAAGAAGAGAAACAGAAACAAAAGGAAGAGAAGCAGCAGCAGGAGCAGCTCTGGAGCCTGGCACTGCGGTCGGCATGGGGAAGGGGAACATGAGGGACGCTTGGGAGCAGCTGGACTTGATGGTCTTAAAGGTCTTCCCCATCCTAGATGATTCCTTGATGGGGAAGAGGAGGGGGCTGCACTGGGGCCTCTGCACCACGCTTCAAGCTGATTCCCATCCTCAGCATCACTCTGTGCCCTCAGGTCTGATATTTCAGCTGCCGCCATCCCTTGGTTTCCCCTGCAGGTGATGGAGACGTGAAGCATCTCCTGCCCACATCCACCTCCCTGTCCCTTGACCTGGCAAAGCTGCAGGGACTCAGCGCTGCCGGGACACCCTCCTCCAGCAAACACCCTCCTGCACTCCCGGTGCCACCGTGTCCCAGGGCTCGTGCAAGGAAACAGCCCCTTTCCCTCCCGGGCCGGCTCGGAGCAGGCTGGGAACACCACGAGCCGTGCTGGGAACAAAGCAGTGCTTGTGTCGTGGGCACGGGGAGGGAGCTTCTTCTTCAAGCAGAAAGGCTTGGGGGGTGTTTTTTCCTTTTTGTTTTATTAGTGCGTTTGCTTTTTCCCTTGTTAACCAAAAATGTCGAGACTGTTCCCAGAAAAAGGGCTCGAACAGACGAGTTAATTTCAAAGGAACAATGGAAATTCTCAGAAGATCCCATGTCAACAGCTCTTTAAAAAAACAAGTTTTATACTGAAACAAATTCTTGTTTCTGCCTCTTTGCAGCGACATGAAACTCTCTGCAAAGGCTGAAACCAACCCAAACTGTTCCAAATGGTCCTTTCTGTGTGGGAGCACGATGCTCCTGACTCTGAGATGCTTCCAAAGCCCCAGGACAAAGCCACCCCATGGCCAGCCCTCGTCCTCTTTATCCTTTGCCTTTCCCTTTTTACACTGAGAAAAGCCAGGCCAAAGCAAGGACGGTGCAGTCCTGGGGACACCAGAAGGTGACACTGGGTTACAGAGCTACAGAAGATTGAAGAAAGCCCCCAGAAGTGAAGGAAGAACCAAAGGCTGAGGCTGAGTCAGGGCTGCACCACTGCAAAGGGGTGCCCAGGGTCACCCTGGGAGGATTTGGCTCCATAGCTCCAACCAGAATCACAGCAATGGTGCTTCCCTCCACTCCTCACCACCTCTCCTCCTCCATCCCCAGTTCCATCCAGGGAGCCCTGGGATCTGCCGTTTGCCACAAGCCTTGCCTCAATCTGCTTCGCATTACCACAACAATGCCGGGCCCCGAGTGGACATGTGAAGTGTCTCAAATTTATTGTGATTTTAAGCCACCCCTAGGACTGCACAGACATTGCTGGAATGTTTCCTCCTCCTCCAAGACCCGGCAACGGCTCCGCAAGCCAGCGCGAGGGACGCGAGGACAGGCAGGAGGAGGAGATGACTGGAGCCAGCTGCCTCTGCGCTGCCTGCGCAGCCGGGCTGGGGCATGGGAAGGGAGCAAGGGGCTTCCCGAGGTGATGCCGAGACAGGGGCAATGTCCTCTGGGATGTGCGGCTATGGACGGGGCCGAGCGGCAGCCGAACCCACGCTCCATCTCCTGCTTCAGGGAGGGGAACAGCTCAGGGCAGAAGGGCTTTGGCTGGGGCAGGGCCACCGTGAACAGCCCAAACCCTGCCAATGCCAGCCCTGTGCTGCCCGGCAGCTCCTTGCACCCGGGATAGCCCGGGATGCACTGGGACAGCAGTGCCAGCACCGTGCTGCATCCCTGCTGCCGGCCTCGCATCCCTGCTGACCCCACACCGAGCCTCTGCCAGCAGCACAACACTCACACGACCTGCACCTGCGAGACTGCTACAAGAACGAATTGATCACAGAATGACAGTCGTTGGAACTCGCACAGATAGATAATTACCTTCTATTAGTTCCTGTACATAATCCATTACACACTGATTAGGCCTAAGTAAGGATCTTGTAGTCCCAGTATGATTAATGGCAGATCACAGATATTAAACTCCAACAGGAATAGATAACTTACTGCGTTCTTTCTTGCCTTAGGAGCATGTCACCCTGTGAATTACGGGCAGAAGTTTCCAAGTGCCTGTATCAAACACATCTGAAATTCCCGCCTGACCTGACCGTGATCCCTCCCCATGGCGGGTACCAGCTCCCAAGCCCCAGCTCCATCCTCAGCAGCCCACTAACAGCCATGCGTCACATGAGACCTGACCAGTCCCAAACCTGTGTTTAGCTCAGAACAACTGAGTGTCATCATCCCTTCCAGAGCAGCCAAACCTCTGCCGAGCACCTCACCCCCAGCTCAGATGCTCTTATGCCCATGCATACTCACACCATACACTTACTTTGCACCATTCTCTGCCGAACACACAACATCCCTGGATATTTTGTGTCTGAAATCCCTTGACTGCTGGATGCCATTCCTGGATGCTGGTCCTGCCCATGCTCCTGCTGGGCTCAGTGGGACTGTCCCTGCATTGGAGCCACCATGTCCCCTGCGAGAGGGATGCTCAGGGGACCTGTCTGCAGCACCGAGGTTCTGCTCCCATCATCGCTCTCACGCCCTGTTTGCAGGAGCAGGGAAAACCTGCCTGCAGGCGACAGGAGGCTTTATTTAAGAGGAATAAATAAAAAATAAGGCTGTGATTATCTCGGGCCCCTCTCCAGCTGCCACCCAGAGACACAGTGAGGAGGGGGCACTTTTCAAGTGAATAAGCAGAAGGAGCGGATGTGACAGGCCGAGGCACAGGGATGGATTCCTCCTTCCTGGCCAGATAACCCTGGTACTGGCACGGTGGAGGGCATTGGGAAGGAGAGAAGGAAGGCAGGAAAACAGCAAATGTGGGCAAGGGAGGCTGTGCCCAGCACCAGGCCGCTCATCTGGTGCTCCTGTCGGCCAGTGCTGGGGATGGAGGAGGTTTCCTGCCCATTAAAATAAACCCCTTCTGCAGTTTACAAAGAGGGCCGCTGCCCGGCGGGAGGTTGGACATTTCAGTTCATTAAGCAGCAAATAACCTCTGTCACTTCTTGTTTTCAAGTTTATTTACATGTGGGGGTGGGTGTTTTACTCCTTCCTCCTCCTTCCCTCACAGCCAGCAGCAGTGTGTATGTGCACACAGGGAGCACTGCTCCGGCCTCCCATGGCTCCTGGCCACCAGAGCCTCCTGTGATGGGCAGCCCAGAGCATGGAGATGCCCAGTGGGAATGCAAACCAGAGCAGGGCTCCTGGTGTAGAGCAGCCCTTTCCCTTGGCAGTACAAGAATACTCTCCATGTCTGCCTAGAAATTCCAGCCCTGCCTGGGAGCCTTCAATTCCACAGGGAGATGCAGGGCAGGTTCCACAGAGGTGGAACACAAGGAACAGCACGGGGTGACCCAGCTCCAGTGAAACCCTGGTGGCATCTCCAGCACCACATGAGGCTGGGAAGGAACAACCAGCGCATCTGGGAGGGTCAACACCTGATTCACTCTCCAGCAGCCTGCAAAGATGTTGTGATCTTTTGCAAGAGGATGTGAACTCCCCCCTCAGCTCAGCTGTAGCCTGGGTCACGGGTACCCTCCTGAACCACTTCCAGAGCAGTGCTGAGCAGCTCCTGCATCCCTCCTCGCATCCCTCCCCGCATCCGTCCCCGCCTCCTCCGGCAGCCCCGGCCGTGACTCAGCCCCAGCACCGCTGCGGTTCCCTGGTGGGCAGAAGAAATCCCTCCTCGTGTTATCTGGTTCCTAAAGCACTTGAGCAGACGGCGAATGTGCAAGCCATTATATCATTCACTCGCTATCGAAAGCTCACACAGTGGCACTTAATTACAGCCCCGGAAGCGCAGGCTTCCTTAATAAATCAAAGAAATAAAGTCAGGGATGATGCACTGAACAGAGGGGGTGGGGTGGGGGGAATAAAGAGCTTACAGTTTCCCACTGTGTGTCCCCTTTAGATAACAGATGCTCTCTTCTTAACCTCTCACTTCATCAGATCAGCTCCAGCTGTGTTTGGATCAAGTGCACAGCCTGGCCCCTGTCCAGCCTGCCCGCTTCCTGTGCTGGTGCCAGCTCCATCCCTCCGGCCCCAGGGCTGGCTGCGCCAGGGTGGCAGGAGGAGGGAGCCCCACTGAGCCAGGCCTGCTTCATTAAGCACATTTTACTCTATTCCTGCTTCCAGTGACACAAGCTCCTTCACAGGAGCATCCCTGGCACTCCCAAAGAGAGCTGAATGCCCATCAGCATCCTGGGAGCTGGTCCTGTCACAGGAGCGATGCTCGGGTGATGTCTTCCCTTGCAAGCCCTGTGAGCAGCCCAGGCCGGGTGACAGTCAGGAGATGACACTGAGTGAACAGTGCCCAGAGGCCACAGCTCTGCATCCTCTTGGCCATAAATCACAGGAGGAGCCCATGGGATGCCCTCTGCTCCCGCCTGGGCGCACACCACCCAGCTCCCTGTTTATTTGCAAGCGTCACCTCCTCCTCCTCCCCGCTGCGGGACCACGGTGATGGATGGGGCTGCAGCAGCATTAAACGGAGATCCCTCACCACGGAGCCTCATCAGCCTGTACCAGGGCCACGCATGAGCAGGCCCAGTGCTGGGCTCCCCTCACCAAAGCTGCACCCACCATCCCTGTACCCCCATTGAATGCTGATGGTACCAGAGGCCACAGAGCCCAGGGCCTCTTACCCGCCTCGCAGCCCAAGGACTTCAGCAGAGATAAAGCCTTTGAGAAATCCCACTGCTCCTAATCCCCCAGTAGCACAGAAATAATGAAGCATTATCTCATCACGCCTTAACCCAGTAATTACCCAGGGGATGGCTTAATAAAGAAGGGACACCAGCCTGCCAAGCACAGCCTAAGCCTCCTGCCCAGTTACACAATCAGGCTGGGCACAGTGGTGGCTCCATCCTTCAGACCAGGCAGGGGAAGGGGAGCAGGAGCTGCCCTGTCACAAAGTGGGGGCCTGGAGGAGCCGGGATGCCAATGAGAGCTGTGTCCCCAAAAGCTCACAGAGCTCATAGGGTCTGTGCACCATCCACCCCTCACCAGCTCGGCTGCTGCCTTGCTGCCTCCTCCCTGCACCCCACATCCTTCCTGCCAGCCCCCCCCCGCACATCCCATGATGCCTGGGAAGGGACACAGCAGCAGGGCAGGCACAGAGATGGGTTGAACCCCATCCCGGCCAGGCGATGTCCCAGGCATCTCCTGGCCACGCAGCCCAAATCACGAGCAGCTCCAGCAAATCTTAGCCCAGCTCCGAGCGGGACCACGTGCTCTGCTCAGGTAACGGAGCTGCAGCGTGGAAAGTGAGCCAGGCGGAGGGGAGCGCTTGGGTTACAGCGGGAGCAGCGGCTCCGGCAGCTCCCGGGCACCGATATCTGCAGATCTCTTACAAATAAATATCATTGCTCATTATCCGGGCATTAAAGTTACATGGTGGGTGAGATGGGCCCCGAGCTTTCCCTCGCTCATCTACAGCGGATGCCAGCGCTTCCATTATTAATCTCCCAGGTTGTGGGCTCCCTCCTGCTCCACCAGTGCCACCCTGGCCCCATGGGAGGAGAGGGGATGCGGGAGCAGCTCCACAGCCCCGCTGTGCTTGTCACACATCGCTCCCTGCCTGAGCCAAGCTGCTCCTTGGGGGGACATGGCTCCTCCAGTGCCAGGGCTGGGTGCTTCCCAAGGTCTGGTTTTGCTGAACCATTCCCATGTGCAGCCACAGCAAAGACGAACAAGCAGCCCTGGGGACAGCGACGGTTCCTCCCTCCACAGCAGCACCGGGTGCAAGGATGCACAGAGGAGGCTGCATGACGCCTTCAGCTCAAACAGCCCAGTCCCTTCAACCCAGCCACCCGCTCAGTGTGGGCTCCCAGCACAAAACCTCCCCACACAACACCAGAAGCCCTTGGTGCTTGTGTCCACCCCAAGAGCATCGCGGTGGCCGCAGCACCCCAATGTGCTGCAGACCAGTACACGCCTGGCAAGGAACGAGCGGGTTTGGCTCCCACAGCCTGCTGTATCCCAGGCTCCCGCTCCAGCATGGGGCTGAGCCGCAGCAGGATGTGGCCTCACAGGGCCCATTATGCCTCTCAGCATCTCCAGCGGCCTCTATCTCCAGTGTCAGAAGATACCGAGGCACCAGTGCAGAGCTGCCCAGCTCATCCTCCCGCTCTGCAGCTGGAGGTACCACGGGATGCATTCACCCAGCAGAAGAAGCAGCAGAAGCTTCAGGACAGGGATGGATGTGCACCCACAAGTCCTACCCAGGATGAACATGGTGCTTCCCGCAGCCCAGCAGTGACCCACACTGTGCTTTGCCTCTAGCAGGCTCTAACCACGGTGATGGGTATCGCAGTCAGATGTCGGCTTGCCAAGAGCTGAGCACTGGCCAAGGGCAAGGAGCAAGGATAGAGTCAAACCCCAGGAGATGGGCTCATCCCACTGCCTACAGCGCAAACTCTGAGGGATATTGGTTTTATACACAGAAAGTTTCCCCTCCCCAGATCACACACAGATGGACCAGGGGAGCAGCTGAAGCAGCTTTTCCCATTGCCATTCCCCAGGAGGACAAAGGGCCAGCTTTGGGTGGGGTGGATGGGTTACTGCCGGGGGCATCCACCCAGTCCCTGCTCCAAGCATCATGAAATGACCCATGGGAGCCTTGAGGCACGGTGAGGTGACAGCACCCATCACCTCCCTGGGGCCGCTCCCCTCCCCTCGCTTCTCCTTTTTACGGGCATCCCTGTCCCCAGGGGATGCACCCACATCCACAGCAGCCAGTGGTCACTGCAGGGCTCAGGCTGAGGCAGTGGCACAGGCAGAGAGAGCCCGGGTCCACTCCTTCATCCCTCAGTGACCCCATCCCCACTGTGAAGAGACGCCCCAATTTCCCTCATTTATATATGAAAATAACAAAGTGTGACCTGAATTGCTTCCCCAGCAGCTGCAGCAAGGCACAAAGGGTCACATAAACACCTCCCTCACCTCCATGCACCCAAGAAACACCCATTAAAATCCTCAACACTGCAGGTGTGGGGGGGCAGATCTGTGTGCCCCCATCCCACTTAGCTGCAGCATTGCCAGCAACCCACTCGAGTTCCCCTTAAGCCAACTCAAGCTGCTATTGTCTGAGCAGCACCATTATCCAGGCAGCCTCCAGACCCCCTTCCCCACTGCTCATTTCTCCTTATCTGCATAGTTTATTGAAAATTAAAATCCCTTTGCTTTTTTCCCAGGGCTCGGTCGGGAACGATCTCTTCTCTTGGCCCTACTTGACTCCAATTAGTTGGGATAACAAAGCTGCCGCTGTCGGAGGATTATTGACAAATGCTCAATGCAAAAAGAATGGCAAGAGAAGGGTCTATTAAAATGACAACTTTCGAAGCCTGGAAACAAAACCTCCTGGTGATTTATAGCGCGGGGCAGGCACAGAAAATACCAATTCTTAGGGTTTTGATGGCATTTCAATTGATCGGACCCCTCCTGCCATGACTTTGTGTCTTGCTTCTCTTCATTAACCAATGGGTCACCATCAGCATCCTGCAACGCTGCAGCATCCTCTCCCCTCCCAGGACCACAGGGACATCACCACCATCATGGCTCCATGACAGGAGCCTGGGGATACTGGAAGCATGGAAATACATCCCCTAACAGAGAGGCAGCCCCTTCCCTGCCCGTTTCCCAGGCCTCGGGCTCGCTGACACCGTTCCCATGGGCGCTCATCGGCGCCGGCATTGGGCTCCTGCCCCTAAAAACCTGCTCGATGCAGCTGCAACTATGGCACAAAAGGACTGAGGAGCATTGAGAGCAGCACAACTCCCTCACTGATAACTCCTTAATGGCGTTTCATATTTTTTCCCTGGCATTTTTTTTCCTTGTAGATAAAAGAATAGGGGAGGGGGGGGTGTGTGTAAAAATGAAGGATACTTGATAAAGGGCAGTGAGTGTTATCCCTAAGAAAAAAATAAATGAAATAAATAGGAACCTCACAGAGCTTTTTCTCTTCCCTAGGTGGCTGGGGCAGCTGGCTCTTTAAATATTAATCAGGGCCTCATTGAGATGCAAATATGGGGAGAGGGAATAATGCTCCCGCAGCTGCGCAGCCCCGGCCTCCTCTCCACCGTGAATGGGAATATCTGAGGACACAGGTGCAGGGAGCCGACTGCGAGCAGGATCCTGCTTAATAAGGTAATTTGTGAGCGATGCTCTATAGAGACGAACCGGAGCAATCTTTTACCACTTGACAGTATCTGACCACTAAACAAGGTGTTAATCTTCTAATTGTGGTGGTGACTGTTCCCGAGCACAGCGTTCCTGGCCTTTTGCCCTGACACTTGGCCAGTTAAAATCAACTTCACTGACGGGTCGGACGCGCGCCAACCGATCGGCGATAAATTATTTATTGTTCTATTTCCAGCATAACAAGTAAACAGGAAAGACGGGGCATCCCGCAGGGAAAAACAGTTTGGATGCACATCGTTGGACCGAGTTGTGCTGCTCCACATGGGCACCCCCATCCCCTGTCCCCCCCTGAGGCCGTGCCGTGCTCCCCTGGCTCTCACCTCTTTCTGCCGCGAAGGTGACTGCATTCCAGGTTGCAGGAGCAAAGCTGTGTCCAGTGATGGGTCTGGTGGTGGCATCTGTGTCCAGGGTCCTGCAGGTAGGGTTCTGGGGTGGTCACCTCCTGTTCCTCATCAGCTGCCGTTGCCCACTCTCTTCTTGGTGAACTGGGAGGGCAAGAAGAGAGACTAGAGGCATAAGAGCCTGTTATGGGCATCACTGGCTGCGATAACTGTGAAGCTGGACCGGGATGCAGGTGGCAAACATGAGCTCCCCATCACTGTGTCCTCGCTCCGAGGCCATCCATGGTGGGGACCTTCAGCTGCTGCAGGAGAGACAACTGGGAAAGTGGGTCAGAGCCTTCAGCAGCATTTCACATAACCAGAACCAGCAGAGTCAGAGGCCCATAAGTACCTGTAGGGCTTATGAACTCACATATTTTGCTCTCTTCTGTACTTTCCCATTAGCATAGGTGGGCCTACAGAGCAGGGAAAGATGGGAAGGAAAAGTCTCCATGAGGGTACCAGAAAGGCACCCTCCATCACCACCCAACATAACCCAATGTGCTGCATTGCTGATTTAAACACTCATCCCCCGTTGCCGTGCTTCTTGAGAAGGGATGCCATTGCCATATCCCATTCCCAGCTCTTGGGGCAGAGCTGGCCCTGAGGCAAGGCTCATTCTTCCCTCTGACAGGTTCGATGGAGGCTTATTGGGGCTGCTCCATCCACACGGGACACAAGGGACGCATCCCATCCTTCTGTAACAGCAAGAGGAAAACAGCTTCAAGGCTGCGGATACAACACCCGCTGCGGCAGAGTATATTTAAGGTTTGCCTCCTGTGGCTGCCATCCTCCCTTTTCCCTGCCAAGCTTCCTTGCCCGGGCTCCTGGTGATGAATGACCTCGTCCGGGTACCGCCGGTACCAGGCGCGCGCAGCTGCGAGGCTGTTTCCCGGGGCGGGCGCTGCAGATGGCTGCTCCATCACAGCTGCCCGCTCCCTGCTCACAAAGGGACGGGAAATGCAATTAATTAGAGAGCAGGAGGGAGCGGGAAGGGATGCTGGGATGCCGCAAGGAGCCGACCCGGAGCTCACCCTGTGACTGGCACATCCAGCCTCGCCATGGTGGGCTCCGGCTGTGAGAAGATGCAAAGGGGCCTCGAGGCAATGGTTTCTGTGTGGTGCTGTCATTCCCAAATTCCTGGAGACAGGGAGAAGCACAGCTCCTCATCCTTGTCTTCTGACTCAACTTCTGACTCTTCTGATGTTAGATCCTGGCCTCTGGGTTCTGCTCAAGGGGCAAAGCTCGGCTTTGCTGTGTTCCCCTGTAGGCAGGGCTGGATGTGGCTGCTACAGCCTTTGTATGCATGTGAGTGCTAAAACCAGTGCAGGTATACACAGCATCTTCACACTGTCTGGGAACAGGCAAGATCATCTCAGAGACTGAAATCATGTAAATTCAGTCACCTTTGAATTTGCTGACAGTTCAGCAAAACCTTCTTAGCATGGGTAAAAGCTACTTTATTCCAGGAGATAAGAACAGTTCTACTTAGCCTTATAGATTGGCCTTTTGTTTCCAACGTATATTTATCTGCCTTATTATCTCAGCACTCTCAATATTATTAACAATAAATCACAACTAATTATTGTTATTTTCTATACAAGGAATTTGCCACTTTCAACACTTCATTGGGAACAAAACTGGATCTATAACCTAGAGTGCGGAGATGTCACTTCCCCACTTAGAACCCACTTTCCTTCACTTCAGGGCTCTCAGATTTGGTGTAGGAGACAAAGATTAATTTGCTAATTAAAATGCTAATTAAATTGCTAATTAAAATGCACCCTGCCAGGACAGCACCCCAGGGGTTGCTTGTGCTGTATTGGGAGGTTTAACACCCCCAGTGCAAGAGCCATTGTGTCTTTCATTGCTGCCAGAGCTCACTGCATGGATCCATCTCCCATCCCTCCCATTTGTCACTACTGTCTTAAAAGCAGCTCTCACCCGAGCTGACAAGCAGCAGGGACACATCATGGGCCTCAGCTCAAACAATCCCCAAAGGGACAAACCCCATGGACCCGGAGCCGCTCTGGGAGGATGGAGTTTGCTCCTGTGGGCTGGAGGAGGATGTGGCTGTGCCAGCACCAAGCACCATGCAGCCGGCAGCTGCTGCTGGGGTGTCTTTTACCCTGGACCTTGTTAATGAACTGAAGCTTAGGAGAGAGTGTGTGGCTGGGCTAGACAGAGAATCAACCGGGATTAGCAGCACAGAGCCCCCGAACGAGGATTGGGCTCTTTATCCCTACACTTGAAACCCAACTCCTCACCACAGCCGCCTGGAGGGATTCCTCCCTTCCCGACGCTCCAGCCATCCATCACTAGCTGGGAAAATTACCTTATACAAGAGCTTTTACACCAAAGGGACAGCTAGCCCTTGGCCTTCTGGTTTTTATTCCATTTTTCCATGGAAAAACAGAGGTCAGGCACTGCCTCAGCCATGGTGCATCTCTGCCCAGCCTGCCTGCATCAGGGAGCAAACACTGGGATAAACTCTCTAACACTCCTCAAACCAACCCACACAGGGCAATCTGTCTGCAGCATGGCATGGCCTGGTGGCAGATCACCTGTGAGAAGGGAAAACAAAGACATCTAAAGGGAAAACCAAATTCCCTGTCTCAGCCAGCCATGCATGCACATGGGGAGCTGCAAAGCGAGGGCATGGAGTAATAAACAGCTCATTCCTGGCTGAGAGGCGCTGCCAGCCGGCAGTGATGCACTTTGTGTGTGTGCTCTATATGCGCACCATTAAAGTAATGCTTTGTGAAGGATATGGAAGTATCCCGGCAGGGCCAGGCAGGGCCAGGCAGCTGGGAATCTGTCAGGAGGAAGTGCAGGCAGTGGGATCCGGCCAGAAGAATTGCTCCAGCTTCTTGTGGGGTGGAAATGACTTAAAAGTCCACTTGAAAGCATCCTGCTTCCCCTTCAGGAATAGCTCCGAGCACAAATCATAGAATAATGGAAACGTTTGTGTTGGAAGGGACCTTAAAGCTCACCCAGCTCCAACCCCTGCCATGGGCAGGGACACCTTCCACTAGAGCAG
>JANHGB010057304.1:0-18985 GCA_026283785.1 Coracopsis vasa
GGTTGGAACTCCATGATGTTAAGGTCCTTTCCAACCCCAACTATTCTGTGATTCTATGATTTTATGTAGGATCAATCATACAATTAATGGGGATCACTACCTGCAAGAGACATCCCTGGCTCCTAAACCTGCTGCTCTATTGAAGCATAGCAGCCCATAGCCAGACCTAAAGCCATGTGCCATCAAGGGAAGTCTTCAGAATACCAAGCAAAAGAGCTTTTCTACCTCAGGTCACTAAAATTCATCCACAGCTGGCGCAGATAAAGACATGCTGCCACCTGAGGACTGCCTCTTGCTTAGAAACGGGTTGACAAGCTCTCGTTTGATGTCTTTTAGCGCATTGTGAAACTCAAACACGTCCACTGCAACCAGCCCCCTGAGCACCAGAATGCACAGATGACTTCAAAGTGGGCTCCACACACACCTTCAGGTAAGACTCCTTCCAGATGGCCTTAGGTTTTGTGAGATCTTTTGCACTCCTCACTTTGTTATGATAAAGGCAGGAGATGTTCAAGGCTGAAAGGAATGTTATTGTGGTGCTGGAAAATCTCCTCTGGGTTGGAGTGTGAACTGGAGGCCAAGCAGATGTTCTGCTTTGCTAAAGGGCTTGGAAACGAAGAGGATCACACTGCCAGAGATTAATGGAGATTCATTTCTTCCAACCTGGAATCGTTTTCCCAGAGCACCAGCCAGGACTCCCATAGCTCCCTGTACACCCCTTTGTCAGCTCAAATAATCCTCTCTTCTCCAAAAGAACACTCCAAGCCATGTCAGCTTCTTGCTAAAACAGGAAAAACAACCTTGAAACCCACGAGCCAAATTCTGGCCCCACTGAAGTTAGTGACTTTTAGCTACCACCTTCGGAGGGTGCAAGCATGCATAGTGTATAGAGACATCAGAGCTCAAGTAATTGAGAGCTAAGAATCACATTATAAAGATGGTTTGAAATGCAAGGCGTTCTGACATGAAAGAGAAGCTGCAGTGTGCACACACTGGCACCATCCCTGAAGGAGCAATAGGAAAATACATCTGGCCCATGCAAGACCAGCCTGATGCCTCAAAGGGGAAGGACACGCAGAAGCAGAGGAGGTCCAAGGGCTCCATGATGCATAAGTGAGCAGTTATACACCGGGACAGAAGGTGAGAGGTTTCTAAGAGTGAGAGGATCAGGAGCCTGGGAGAGCCTGCACCAGCAGAACAGTGCTTGGAGCAACCAAACCAGCTTAAAACCTGAGCTTTGGCCATGTGTGACCAACAGAGGGATGCTATAGATAGACACAGATAGAAACCCAGATAAGGCAGGGAGTGTCTTCCTGTCTGCTGCTAACAGCAGTGTGTTTTAATAAACAAACCAATGTCCTGTTTCACATTCAAAACGACTGTGCAGTAGGAGGAACACGATTAACTGAAAACACCAGGCACTGTAACCAAGTACGTTTCTCTGCAACGCTCAGCCTGATTAAGGAGGGAAGAATCCAAGTACATGAGTCAAAAAAGGATTAATTTCCCCCTCATTCATTGTTTATTTGGCTTTCAGGGCTGGCTGCTGCCATGTTCAGTGTCCTGTTTGCAGGGAACATTTGGGGGTGTAGAAAGTCCCTGCATCTTTTGGAGTAAGGAAGATGTTTGTTAGTTTTAGGACTTGTGAGACAATTCCTTAAAGGGCTCATGGTCTGTAACAGAGAGAGCTACCCCCAGGGAAATCACCAGGGCTAGCTATTGATGGAGGAAAGCCACCAGCCTGAAGCAGGCACAGCAGCTCTGTAACAACACACCATGCTTTATGAATGAGCAACCAAACAAAGGACAAACATTACAACTCCAAAGTATAACAAGCAGCACACAGGCTGCTTCTGCAGCCCTGGCCCCAAGCCGTAACCTCATAGGAGTATATGGGCCATGAAAGGACCGTGCTCTGCAGGGGACTGATGCCTGGCTGCTGGCTGCCTGGACCCTGTACCAGCTCATGATGTTTCCCACCGTGCTAACCAGCACGGTGCAGTAGTTCTGCCTGGGGCAGGCTCAGGGAACCCGTTAATAACAACCTTTGGTGTGAACCAGAATGAGAGTGCCACAGTTCTGATCCGAACCCGCAGCCGCAGTGAGCTCCCCATGCCTTCAGACCCCAACTCCTCTTATAAGGAAAGTCAGTTCTCTCATTCAAAGTCTGAGAAAGTTTTGCTTCCTTTAGTGAATGCTCTCCTGTGATACCGCAGCCAGCAGCTCATAAAGAACAACTTCAGTCAGTGGTTTCCAATGTAGGTAGGGCACAAAGTGCATTAAAAATGAAGATGAAATGGCAGGTTTAGGTCATTTATCAACCGGTTATACCTTTTACTTTGTCAGGCTGCCTGTCCTTTGCCTTTATTCGGTGCAAATACGAGCTCTCTTTAAATGCTGCCCTCCTTAATAAGGCTCCTCCTCCAGGTTAGTGCTGAACTAGACACTAACCTGGGACAGAATGTGCTCCTTTGATGCCTGCTCTCCATCTAAAAAGGTACTGAAGGAACCCAGAGCATGTTTTAATCCAACAGCAGTTACATACACCAAAGTTCTGCACTCTTCAACTGGTGTTCAGTGACTCGGAGCAGTCATTTGTAACTCAACAGGGTGACAAACTCCACACGGGTATGAAGACCCATTCAGAGGTGAGGAATCATCAGTAATTAGCTTCTGAACCAACCTCCTCCAAATTAGGCACATCGGAGAAATAAACAATGGCAAAGCTTGGCACATGCCGGAGATGCTGTTGCTAAGGAAAATCTGGCCCTGGGAAGGTGAAAATAAACACGCTTCCTTCTTCCCCCTGTGCGAAGACATCGAACAGCATCTCCCTGAAGATGAAGCAGCTCTCAACTGCAGGGACCAGTGAAGTCTGCTTTTAAGAGGGTCATTTCTTCACCCACGTCAGAACTTTCTGCTCTTTAATTCTGGAAGCAACATCCCAAATACCAGCAGCGAGGATGCGCTCATAAAGAGTAACTGAGGCTGGGAGGGACATACAGGGATTATCTACTTCAAGGCCCTGCCCAGAGTGTTTCCCATTCAATTGGGTTGTTGAGGGCCTTGAGTTAAGCTTTATATATCCCCAAGGCTAGAGATTTCCCGACCTGTCTGGGTCCTGCGCCAGCATTTCACTGCCCTCATGGTGACAACCTTTTCCTTGTGCATAGTTGGGATTTCTCATGCTGTGACTTGTGTCATTCCCTCTCATCCCATCACCATGCACCTCCAAGAAGAGTCTGGCTCTGCTGTCTCCACTCCCTCCCGCTGAGGACTTGTAGACAGCAATAAGATCCCCTCTTACCCTTCTCTTCCAAGGCTGAATGAACCCAGTTTTATCAGCTGCTCCTCATACATCTTGTTCTCCTGTATCCTAATTGTTTTGACAGCCTCCTCTGGCCTTGCTCAAGTATGTCAATGTTTTCCTTTTACTGGGCAGCAAATTGGACCCAGTGATTCAGATGTGGTCTCAAAAATGCTGACTGGAGAAGAATCATCACTTCTCCTGAGCTGCTGGCTATAATCTGTCCAGCACAGCTCAGTATGTGCTGGCTTTCCTCACCACAAGGTCACACTGTTGACCCATGTTCAACCTGCCTGCAAGGATCCCCAGGGTCCTTTTCTGCAGGGCTGCTTTCTATTCACTCAGTGTCCAACCTTTAATGCTGAGTGGGGTTAGCCCAGCCCAAATGCAGAGCTTCACAAGAGCCTTTGTTAAAGCTTCATGAGGTCCCTGCCAGTCTTTCTTGAGCCTGTCAAGGTCCCTGTGAACAGCAGCCCTCCAGCATGTGCTCACTTTCCATGGTCTGGTACCCCTGTAGACTGGTTGAAAGTGCTCTCCATCCCACCAGTTAATGGAGAAGCTCCACTGATAGTACATGCAGCATCTATTTATCAGTTTTCCTTTGAAGAATACAGATTCCTCTGACTCTTCTTGAGGCCAAAGCCCTTGCTGATATGAACTAACGTCCTGCCATGGAAGTCAGTGAAGGAAATGACCCCTGGAGCCCAGTTTGAAGCAAGTTTGGTGTCTGTCCAGTAGTCCCAGATAACAGACATAAGTTACAATGTGAAATGATCTGTTCTCTCAGTCTTGGCTCTTTAATAACCATCTGGTCCTTGTCCTTCCACTCTCAAGCATCTTGCATGCAGACGCCTGCCTGCGGCTAGCAAAGCTGGTTACGGGACAGCAAGTAAGCTGTTGAAAACATTACATGAGGTTGCCAACCCCCCTTCACTAATAGGAAATGCTGTTATAGAAGAGTTCCATGCCTGAGCCTGTTTTCTGACACGGTGACAGAGTTATCCTGGATTTACCTGAGCAGCTGTGGAAGCAGAATTGACCCTGATGTGGGGACTCATTTAAGTCTGTGCAGACTCAGTACAGGTGTCGATTGCACAGATCTTTGAGATGAAAGCAGCAAAACTATGACCAAAATGAGCTTCGTTCAGTCAAGGCCATTTCCTCTTCAGTGTCTCTTATTCCTCAAAGCGAACACTTTGTCCTGGTTATCAGGACCACTCATCCAAACTTCCTATCACTTAGTCCCAATGTTTAGTGGCCCACTCCTCTCTGTCACAGAGGGCATCGCTGATCTGCTCTCTGTCACAGAGGGCATCGCTGATCTGAGAGGCAGAATCATGGAAGGGAAGGAGAAGGGCTCAATCCTCACAGGAAGAAGGAAGCCTTTTAAGTTCCCTGAATGAATGCCATGTCTTTCCTCTGCCACGCAGTCTGTTAACAGTTAACAGTGACAGGTTGAGGAGCACAGCCTGGAAAGCGGCCAGTGCTGACAGCTCCACGCTCAAAGTGGCTGCGCTCAGAAGGGAGCACTCTGTTCCTCCTACCACCGCGTCCCCTCTCACTGGGGCCCGTTGTTACAGCCTCACGCCTCCTTGTGTGGAGGCCAACAGCGAGGCTTTGTTCCGGAGGCAGCTGCTGAGGAGATGCTCTATCTCATGGGCTGACCCACTGCCATTTCTCCCCCTGCTCATTTGTAAGCAGTGAATAATTAGGAGCACCAGGGCGGGTTGCACGGCCCCTTCCTTTGGGAGTAAAGAGGCAGCTCCTCAGATCCCAGCGTGCCCCAAAAGGGTTCCCCTCACTGAGTGGGCTTGCAGCAGGCCAGGAGAGCTGGATCTGCAGCACCTTCTCATCACCTGATGGAGCTCATGGCAGAAGATGGATGGGGCAAGATGGGAGTAAAGGGAGTCCCAACCCACACCTCTGCTGCACAAAGAGCAAGCTCAGCTCAGCCAGGACCTGAGCCAAAGTTCAACTGGATGATATGTTGTTGTTTGTTCAATAACCTATTGTTATAGGGTGGGTCTACAGCAGTGAGGAAATGGTTGAGCTGTTGCTAGGAGCAGAGTAATTGGGGAACTGAGGAAACCATAACCATTCCTTGGCAATCCTTATTCCAGTCCAGCATTACCATCCAGTGATGTCCACATATAGGGGCAGTGATGAAAGAGCATCCTCATCGCCTTCCCCCCATCCAAACAACTCCTGCATCCAGCATGCAGCTCTGGGTTGTAGCACAGGACTGACCTGCCTGTCTTGTATCACTGATGATACCACAATTAAATCTGACTTAAAACCAAATAATTGCCCAGATACACAAACAGATTGCTTTGCGCAGCCCAGCTTGGTTTGGCGTGCTTTCATAGCACACATTAGGTGACACTACAAGTCTGACTTTAGGAGCTCTCGTCTCTATGTGTCTCTGATGAAGACGCATCCAGTGCTCACAATTTCCAACCCCCCTTGCCTAAAAGACAGGAAAGCACCATGTTTCTCCACTTTTGGATCCAGTGTTACTCATGGGAAGTCCATGAAACAAAGTCTCATCCCCTGAGTGGAACAAAGAGGGAACATCTCCGAGTATCCCCTGCACCTTTCCTGACCCAAACGTTCTGAGCACAACGCTGCACTGTGGTTTATGTGTGCACTGTCGGAGCCAGCAGCCGTGTGCAGCCTCAGTGCCTCTTTATCTCCAGTCTGCTGTGCTCTAGCTGCTTCCTGGCTCCGCGGGGCTGCTTCATCTGCAAGCTAAATAAAAGCCACACTTGCATTTCCAAGTCCCAGCTTGTGGCATCCCCTGGAGCGCCAGACTCCGGAGGTATTCGCTTTCATGATTCACCTCGTGTCTTCTCGCTGCTGGGTAGCTGCTCTCCTCAAACAGAAGCCATGCTTGCAGCCCTGGAAGATGCCACGTGGTGCAGGCAGGGATTCGGGACTGTGGTGCCAGTGTGAATGGGGGGTGAGTGCTGAAGTGGCAGGCTCAGAGCTGAGATGACAGAGCAGGACTGGGCTGCACAAGTCTGTATTGAGCTTCTCAAAAACAGCAGTAAGAGAGGGCACGGCTCTGTTCAACAAAACCCAGCTCCAAGCACTTGCAGTTGGACCACAGGATGCTCCCCTTGGGCTACCCTGTATTCTGTGCACATTTCAGCATCATTGTGTGGTAAGCACCTCTCTGGGAGGTACCATCTCACAACCACCAACAGAGCCCAACTGCATGCAGCAATGTGGGAGAAAGCAAAGAGAAAACACACTATCCAGTTAAAAGAGTGTGTTCAAGAGCTTGTCCAATGCATGGGGAAAGTTGCATCTTTGCAGTATGAATCATTTTGCTTAATGTCAAAGAGGCTCAAGCTGAAGGACCGGTTTTCCTTAGCAAGCTGTCACCGCTGCTCTGAGGTCCTGTGCTACAAGAGCAGTCGTCACTCCCAATTGCTTCTTGGTCTTCAGGTTCATAATTCACATCTGTGTTGGGAGCAGCAGATGCTGCAGCCCCACTTTACAGGAGAATCCCCACAACCGGAACAGGGTTAGAAAAGGGTGGCAGAAGTGAGGTTACTCATTAGCTATCTGGTTTATAGGAGGACTTTGGTCCGGGCTCCTACAGTTTGCTCACTGCCTAAGGGATGGCATGGTGTCCCACATCACCCGAACTCTCACCCTGTAACCACTCACAGTGGTTTCACCTCCTGTGTGCCCTGCACATGCTGAGCATTCCCCACCGCTGCCCTGGAGGGCAGATGAGCCTGACTGCACCCGTCAGTCAACACCTGGAGAGGGGAAGGCCAGGGTGAGCTGGGCTGGCTCGGGACCACATTGAATACGGAGTCAAAACAGGGATAAACTGGCACTGGTGGTGCTCTGCAGCAAAGAGCCATCTCCTCGGGGGTCCCCCTGCTAAGAGGAACCTGTAGCAGATGCTTACAAGGGAGAACATGAGAGGTGAGGCAGAACAGCATGGCTCTTCTCCGGTATATCCCTCACATTCCGTCTCTGCCCACACAGCATGCAGCAGACATCAGCGCCTGCTTTTGACATCTTCCCCTGGGCTAAAAGGGGAGAATGGATGAATTCCAGACAGGGCTCATGGGTCCATACGACACTTAATGTGGATCAAGGGTCAAAGAATCACTGAAGTGTTCCCTTTTAGTCCTGTCGGTTTCGCTCTGTCATGAGCTTTCGCTCTAGCGGTTTTCAGAGCTATACGCACAGATTTATGTCCATGCACTTGTACCACAGTGAGACAGATTAATCATCCCCTAGCAGCTCGCTCCCCCCTCCGAATGAAGGATCATAAAAGACTGAAAGACAGACAAGTCAAGATAATTTGAAGAACAAAAGGGCTCTTTTCCCCATAGGGAATGTACTTGCAAAGTTTCATCTGAAGCTCGAAAGAACTTCCTTCTGTGCTTGGCAATTCTAACAAGCTATCAGTGGCAAATGCCCCCGCAGCAGTCCTCCCCTGACAAACAGGAACAGGCCAGGAGTCTGTAGGTTGGAACCGTTAGCAAAAACATTAAAAGAAAGAGTTTTCCTGACTGTTGGAGAGCTGGGTTTTATGCAGAGGGAATACAGAGGGAATACAGGGGAACTCAACCTGACAACGGGGTTCCTCTTGCCTCTTGCAGTCACCACTCCATGCTGGAAACTATAACAGCATTCCTATCCCCCCCAACACTAGTGTGTGGGAACGCTCTGGTTTTGCATGACTGCAGATCTCTCTGCCTGCCAGCCATGGTACCCTGCCACGGGAGCTCTGTCTGCAGCATGCGGTACCTTCAGGACCTGTGTATATGCATGGGGCTGGGCAGCACTTTGAATTTCTCCTGGGAGAACAACTTCCATCCCTTCAGAAAGAGCCCAGAAGAGGATGCACCAATCCAGGTACACAGCTAGTGCTATATTCTGTTTCCCAGCCCGGGAGAGCATCTAAGGATGAACCTATCACTAGCAGTGCAGTTGCTGGTATGGTTCAGGTAGCGCAACTTCATGTGCAGGCAAATCTCAGCTCTATGTGAGCTACCTCCTGCTGCGGCGGGCATGAACGAGGACAGGATCCATGGGGAGAGCAGTCATTTTGCACTCCTGCAGATGCTAATGGGTCCATACCAGTGGTTACTTCCTTCCAGCAGTGCTATGGAAGGTTTTAGTTCCAGTGATGTTCATGTATTATGCTGGAGACCAGGAGCCCTTCTCTGGAACAAAACATATAAACCTGCCCACAGCCTATGGCAAGCCTCCTGTCAGGAATACAGGCAGTGCCATTCGTTCCTATGTCCCTGCAGAAAAGCAGCTTAAACTTTCCCTGCCCTAGCGAGGTAGGCTCCATCGGAGGAAGCAGAAAGAGAACAGATTGCTGTGGGTAAGTGGTCCCGCACCCAGCCCCGCTAACAGTCACCAAGGAACAGTTGTGCTGCAAACCAGCTCCAGACAGCGCTTGCCAAGGCTTTCCTGACTCCATCCCTGGAGATGGCCCTGATCACATCATCGGGGAGCAGTGCTCTCCAGGAACATTCCCTCGTGCTGGTGTGCATGAGCTGTCACTTCTCACTCACAGCGCGACCCTAATTCCTGCTCCTATTAATGCTGACATCCTTCTTAGTCATTTCCCCCCTCCCAGTTTGATCATATTTAGTCCTTTTTAACCTTTCTGTGTAGATCAATCCTCCCCAGCGCTATGAATAAATAAAAGCCTTCTGTTCTCATCAACAAAATGGTCTTTTAACAGTTGCAAGAACAACACAGCAATCACTTGGAAAAAGACCCAAACCCAAACCAGCTGATACTCGATGCGTTTGAAACACCTCTGCTCCGGCTATTTTCTGCTTTTTGGAAGTCAGCATTTTGTTAAATAGGGGAAAACAGCAGGAAAATTAACGGGGAGCACAGGCAGCAGTAGGTATCTGAGAGGGACCTGCAAACCCATCCCAAACGTTTGCCACTCACTGAGTAGCAGCAGGGCTGGAGAAGAAAGCTGAACTTCAGCTAGAACCATCTAAAGCGTGTGAATAAGCTGTTAGAGCTGCAACCTTTCCCTCTGCTTTGATCTGAGGTTACACATCACTCGAGAGTGGGAAATTCAACAGCTTCAAAGAGGGTCAGAGAGGCGGAGGTCTCTGGGTACCAGGACAGGTAAAGGGTTTATTCTGCTTGGGGCGGTCCTCATGCAAATCCAAGGGCTGGAAACTGCTGCCAGGCTAAGGATACGTGTTTCACCTTCCTCATCCTCACATAAGACAGCCACAGAACCCTTAGGAAGCGCCAGCTTCCATCTTTGTGGCACTTGCATCTTGGAAATGGTTTTGTAAGTGCTGTTAGTTGACGTGCACTTTTGAAGGTGAAATTGTGGTTGTTCTGAGCTCTGGCCATGGAATGCAAGCATAGAGAACAAGATCTCAGCAAATGAGACGTTATAGGAAGAGAGATGAGGAAGCTGGAACATCATGTGCTTTACCGACTGAAAATGCTTGGTATGAGAAAACAAGGCCACATTCTCTATTCTCATTTTCCTTGGCTCTCAGCTTTACAGATCCCTAAAAGTACCACATTATAACTACAGGAGCTGCAATCTGCCTGCGACTGATTGAAGAATTGCAATATCGCTCCGGTTTGATGAATCTCCCACGGGTGTTCCTTCTAAGAGGGCTTTCCTAAATTGATTGCCAATAAGCACATGTATTTGTCTGCCTCTTTTCCCTGTCCTCGGAATGCTGCCATAATAAAATAATAGCAATAGAGAAAGGAAATGGAAGAAGTGAGATGGCATTTCAGACTACCCAGAGCTTGCAGGAATGCACAGCCCAGCAGCAGGAACTCTGCCTTCATGGAGCTGCATGCCAAGTAAACCCAGAAATGTTACCTGGGTACTAAAAACACCACAGAAGGGACCACAGGAAGAATGCTGTATTACAAAGAAACTCCATTTTTCTCTTTCATGGGACTGATATAAACCAAAGCAATTTAACAATAGTAGATGTAAGAGGTCTTTTGGAATTAGATTTTCACTCCAGCAGTGGAAAATGTCTAATACATATCTATGAGGTCCAGCGGTCTGGGGATTACTATGAAATACCCCCAAATTAGATGTACAAATCCTGATGTACAGAGAACTGAGCAGTGACATCTTACATGGGGCAATGCTAAGACACAAATTGGGGTGAATGCTGTTACTCTGTGTAGTGCCAACCCTTGTGCTGGAGCCTGGCATAGCAGGAGATGGTGCAGAGCCCTGGGCAGGGTTTAAAACCAGGGCATAAGCGCCTACAGGCTCAGTAATATAAATGGAAATGATTTTCCCTTCTTCTGACTGAAGGATGGACACAATATAAGTCAGTCAAGTCACGCATACTACAGCCCTAGTAACTTCCTAACTCATTTGGGAGATCACGCTAGGCACGCTGTGGAACTGCATTCATAATCTCCCAGATAATGTGCCTCAAGTAGGAATTTTATCCATGAGAACAGCAGAACCAGAACAAATGGCCAGGTCAGGAAAGCTACGCCAAGCTTGTGAGACTACGAGCTACTGTAAGAGATGGGGACCACAAAGCCCGTATTTTACTAACACAATTGGATAATTGATATCACCCAAAGATATCCAAAGGAAGGGATGCAAAGGGGGAGCAAGAGGTTTGGGATAGAGAAAATGGTGGAGGAAAGCTACAAACTTCCAAGTCTAATCGAAGCAAATTTGGCAATGGAGGTGTTTATGTCCTTAGCCCTTGCTGGCATCCAGCTCAGGCTGTAACCTGCAGTCCAACAAAGCTTATCCTCATCGCTCACCTCTTTTGGTGTAAAGATTATTTAACAGAGCCTAAAATATTGTTAATTGTCTTTCTAACCCACAGTGAATCTGGGCTCGGTTAAATCAGCTCTTTGTGTAACACAACTGTGTTTCCATTGTTCTGCTTCAGGGTTCCTCTCTACCCTCTCCCCATTGCTGATGAAGAAAACCAAACTGGATTTGCAACCCAAGCTAGGTTTCAGTGGGAGAAGGAAGTTGTTAACTGGCCTGAGCAACCAGATTTGGACTAAGTGAACTGATTAATCCAGCAGCATCAGTCTACGGAAACATAACCATGAAATATTTATCCTTCTTTGGCCAAAAAGATATTCAAGGAAAAAGAGAGCAACAAACGTCTCATTTTACAGCATAAAACACGCCTGACAGGGACCTTCACCCCAAAGGCCCTTCTCCATCAACAGAAGAGGCATCCTCTGTATCAGATCCGTGTGATAAATCCAATGTTTTATCATTCCTTCTAGGTCTGTTGCTTCAAATACTGTTATTCTACTCTACTTAAAACCTTTATCCTTCCCTCCTCTAAGGGAATGAGGGACTAAGGCACAACATTAAGCATGCACAGCAAGCAACCACATTCTCTTGGAGGCCCACAGTGGCTCTGAACAAATTGCTTGTGTGTCCTGGAGTTCAGTAGCTCTACATATTGCCTCTGATCTACTGACAGCATCTCCTTCCTCATGGCCTTTATGCCACACAGGCAAACTCAAGCAAGTTTATATATATATAAATATATATATAAATATATATATAAATATATATATATATAAAAGCTATGCTGTCAGCCTCCCCTCTGGGATCATTTAGGACATTGACCATGAATCTAGCAGAAATGGCTCCTAGTCCTACTTCCACAGTGGACAACACCTCTTCATCCCTCAAGGGATAGGTGAAAGAGAAATAAACATGTACAGAGAGGTTAAAATAGCACCAGCAGTAATGTCAAGGACAAGGCAAACTCAAGGTAAACAGGAATAGCTTTTCACAGGTTCAATATCCAGCCCTTTACAAAGCAACAGATGATCCCTTTCTCATTTATGCCTAGCTGTAAATATTTCATTGACTCTTCTCCCACTGCTGAGTAGCTTTAATGGCATTTACTTCAGTAAAGGCCTGGGTTGCTGTAAATCAAGGACTGTTTTAGGCTACTCACCATGGTCATGGGCAAAAACAAGCAAGTTAAGTCCTGTCAGCTTCTGAGCCAAGTCGTCATAGCGGCCGCAGTGCTCCCCAGCGCCGTGAGCGATGAACACAAGGGCCCTAAATGGAGCATTAAGGTATAAATCATTAACTTGGCAATCGACCCACGAAGGCTTCAGAGCTGCAAGAAAACCCAGCACATTCAGTCCAGCAACAGCATTCAGACATCAGCAAACACAAGGCAAGTATATGATGGCTAAGGGGGGTCTGAACAGAAGGGGGAATGATTGACATCCTGATCTACCATCGACCTGGTCCTCACCAGGTGGTAGCAGGACAGACCACGTGGAAGTCAGCTCCTCATGGGACAGCCAGGCTCTTCCCCATTTGTCTGCCACCATGGTCTGCTGCACACTGAAGATGCAGACGGGCATCAGCATCAATCCTTGAGCTGGATAACTCCATCCTGGGCTTGAGGTGTCTACACTGCTCCTACAGTGTAAGCGTGGCCATTGATTTCTTTGGGGATTGGTATTTCCCTGTGGTTTCAAATACAAACACTGTCCTTAACTTTACAACCTGCAATGATGTCTGATGCTACAAGGCACTCTAAAAGACAGAATTTCAACTAAAGCAGAGAGAGCTTTTGTTGGAGTTTGGAATTTTGTCTTCTGACCCCAATTTCGGTGATTTTACCATTCCAGTTCCTGCTCTAAAGCAGTTTATTCCCTTTGATGGTTAAAAGTGACTCTTGCATACCATGACTCCAGACAGGGATCATACAAACAGGCTCACAGTCGTCTCCTTTTGATAAACACACAAATACTTCTCTTTGAATCCTCAATGATTCAGCTTTACCAATGATACTTTACTGGAATGGCATCAAGTGCGAGTGACTGAAGTTGAAGGAACAATCCGAGTGTTTATCCTGGGCAGTGTTTGTATAGGATTAGACCAGCAGAAGTAGCCCTGAAGTTACAGAAGTTTGCTGAATTCCATAGGTGACCATTTACAATCCAGCTTTAGCAGCAGAAATGTGACTTGTTGGTTTAAAAGTACCATCTGTCACTGCAACATCAGCAACCACAAAACAGTTCGAAGGCCCCAAGTTAGACGTTTTCAGTACATTGACAATGAAATACTAAATGAACTGACAGCATTAATGGCAGCAGCTTACAGCTGGTGAATTCCTCAGCTTCATTGTGACTGAGGTCTTGAATGCTGCCTTAGACAGTGTATCACTGCAATAAACCGCTTTCATCTTAATATATTTATACTTAAAGAAGGTGTTGGATGATGCAGGAAGTCCTGCTCTAAGTCTTTGATTAGTGCCTGCTTCAAAGTAGTTGCTCACAGTAGACAACTTGAAAGAGTATCCATTGGAACCAGAAGGATTTTACAGAGCACGCTGCAAACACAAAAGCAGCCCTGCAAAGATGCTCTGGTATCTGTCTAATACTAATTAGTGAGGGTGAGGTTAGGTCATGTTAGGTCAGAACCAAGGAGGAAACTCTCCAAGCTGTTCTGCTGCAACAGAAGGAGCTCGTTTTGTTGTTCAGTAAAAGCATCTACACAGCTCTTTAGCTCCAGCTTTTGGGTCTGAGCACAGGGGCCATGCATTAAACACAAAAGCTTGGAAAACTGAAATGAGTGTGAGTAGCATCTGAGCAAGGGTTGAAGGATTCGGTTCTTTCACCTGATCTCCATTTGCAGTTACAAAACAAGTTTGGATTTGGCAAACAATACCTGAAGGCACTATAACAAATACAGGGCTCATCAGATCCTCACTAGCAAGCTGGCAGGAAAGCACAAGGAGCGATGAGATGACTGACAGCAGTTCTCCACTGTATGGAAACACTTCTGCAGACACCCCTCTGCTCTCAATGGCAGCCTGCTCCTTCCTACTGCAATGGCTGGGATAGCATCAGAGTCTGCTTGCAACAAAGTCATGTGAAATTAACCCAGTCTCCCTCCAGGCTTTAGGATGCTGCAGGAGTGCAGCACCTCTGTGCACGACCTCGGTGTTTAAACAAGGTTTGGGTATGGCCATACAGCAAATCGATCCTGGGGAGAAATCTCTTCACCTCCAGCTCTTGCAATTGCACTCATGGAATCCTTGGAAACGGGTCCATCTCCAGTAGAAAACATCACAAGGAGCCCTCAAAGCTTTCTGGTGGAGACTGACCTGTGCCTGGACCTAAACTAACTCCGGTCTCTCCCACCACATGCCGGGAAACGTGATGCACCTTTGGAAGCTTCAGCTGGCTTTAGCCAGTGGAACTGTAACTCCCGAACATCTCAATACAGCACTGCTCTGGCATCTGCTCAAGGAAGCACTTTATCACACCGCAGCATGGCTTCCCCGCACTCGGCCAGTGTCTCCACACAAAGCCAAGGTGTGAGCTGAGCATGAGTAAGCATCCATGTGCTTGCTCCCACCTAACTAACACAACAGCAATTGCGGCTATTAAAGGAAACCGGTTTATGGACTCTGTTTACAGAAGCAACAGGCAGTTTTCACACATCCTGCCCTTCCCACAGCCTTCACCACCTCCTCCTCCTCCCTCCCCACCACAGGTTTCTGCCTGCAGGTACTGCTCGGCTTGGGAAACCAATGCTGCTACTTATTACAAGAAGATAGGGCAATATTTGTCTTCACTGTTCAAGTCAGCTTCTGGCTGTGTCTCCTTATCTCCCATTAGGAGGTGATGGTAGATGGAGTCATAGAATGAGAATGGTTTGTGTTGGAAGGGTCCTCAAGGCTCATCCAGCTGGCCAGAAACACAGCTCAGGACTTGGGTCCTGCTGGGCACAAAGCCCATGTTCTTGCTTTATTTGCAACAAAAATCATGTTGAAACTGAACTAAATGAGGAAGTTTGTGGGCAGGATGGTACGATTTCAACATCTCGTGTTCTCTCTGGGGATCAAGCACTTCTGTGGGACCCAGTAGATGGTCTTTTATTGCCAGAAAATAACCCCAAACACCGGGACTAGACTGAAGGACTGAAGACAACCTTCCTATGGCTGCATATACAAAAAATGCAGTCTTTTCTACCCCGTTCAAAAGCATCTCTTCAGAACTGTAGTTAAGTACTTGCTTAAGCTCAGGAAACTTTCTTCAACTCATGAAAGTGAGTAGGACTTACAAAGTACGACAAGAAAGTTAAACAAGGATTTAGAAATGCTGTCCTGGGTGCGGACTGATTGAATCACACATGGAAGTGATTTCCTGAACCCAGCCCTTGCAACTGAAGATAATACCGTGTTATGCTATGTAAGACAACTGTGCTTTTCATTTGGTGTTATGTGTGCTGTTACCAGCACCAGATCAGCTCTAACAAAGAACATCTGACTTGAGCACATTTCAATACTTGACACTAAATTCCTAAAGTAACTGGTAGGAAAGCTCCGGGTTAGTGAGGTGCCAGGAAATGAGTGCCTCATTGGAAGTACCACACTTGGAGTGCTGTTTGAGCTGACGCTGGCATCAGCCCGAGCCTCAGAACCACAGTGAACAATTAACCTTCACTTATCAGAAACATTCACTGGTGGCATCTTCGGACAAGCAACTGGATAGCTGCTCACAGCCCTTTCTAACTTCTTACAAGTGTCATGCCATGTGTATAATTTGCTTTCAAAGTATATTATAATGGAAAATCAATCAAAACTACGCACTCATGTGTCAGCTGGGTTAGTGTCCTCCCTGCTGCTGCTTAGTTATCTTTCACATAATAAGATTATGTAGTAAGCAGCTTGTAACGTTGTTGAGCTTTAGCTGTCATTCCCATTTTCTACCTTTGGTATTTGGTTAAGGATTATACTTTTATAAATAATAATAATAATAATAAAAATTCAGCTAATAATTTCCAAGAACATAGAGAAGAATTAATGGTTTTGTTCAATACTGGTGACCATTCCCCTGGAGGGCTCTTGAGCCTCCTGCTTTGGGTGTAAGACCTGAAGGTTGGAAGAGGGATGTCTCTGTATCTGCTTTTTGAGTCAGCTTTTGCACTCTTTTTCTTCTTCCTGAGGTGATTTGTGACCCAAAGCCACCCTGACAAAACCTGGCCCTGGGCAGGGGTTACAAACAGTTATAGCCATTTCTCTCATGTTGTGCATGCTCCTGACCTATGCAGTGATCCAAGAATTCAGCCTGGAGATCCCACTTAGACAGGAAGATTTATGGTGGGTCAGGTGTGTCCCTTTGGCCATCCTTCAGTCTCCAGGAAACACGTTATGTCCTTCTGAAGGCGCAAAAGGCAACGACTTTGCTCCCAATTCCAAGCCATGTTTCAAGGAGGCTTTGCTTGTTCTCCTGCTCAGCTTCTTGGAGAAATGCATTCTTAGCCTCTGCTCTACTGGCCCATCGCTTTGCCATGTCGGTCCATGATCTGGGTAGCTGCCTATCTAAAAGGGCTACTGTCAGCTTAAGCAGCATCCTACTGCCTAACACCATAAAGGCTTAGGGCTCAGCCTTAAAATCTGTGCTTCCTTCTGTAAGCAACCCTCTTGCGACATGTCTGCAAGCCTGGTCTCATCACACACCTCAAACCCACGCTCCCCCGGCAGCACAGAGTTAGGAGGACACTTGAGAACCGCCATGGCTTCAGGAGGAGTAGCACGGGGAAGTTATTCAGCAACACCAGAAAGTGTAGGCACCATAAATCAATAGGGCAGGGACAGAGCTGGTAATACAGGTATATTTCAAACCAAAATGTTCAACAGGCTCTAGGTAGAGCCAGCACAAACCACTGCGGAGGAACGGCTTACACTGATTTATTGTGGCTCTTCAGGAAGCAAGCCCTCGCTGAGAATAACTCATGAGTGGTCTAATACAGGGAAAAGGGATGAAGGGAACTTCAGGGGGGGGTGGGAGGGAAGGAATTACTGGAACCTTGCAACCGCATAGCTCTGGACAAATCTCTGCAGGGCTAACATTTGAGAGCAGCTGTATTTTGTTTCAAGGAAGCTTTGAAGTAGTATTTTAGGGGACACAAGGCTGAGATCAGAGGTGAAATGCATGGTGTGTAGCTTAAAATTCATGGGCCGGATCTTCCCACCTCTTTCTTGGTTAAAACTGAGGAGAGGGGGTTCTAAGGTTACACGGGCTGCCTTGGGGAGACCCTCCTCCACTTTGATAGAAGAGATGGGATTTTCCTTGGCAGAACTGAGTGCCAGAGCTGCTGCTCTACAAGGCAGACGAGCACTCTGGAGACACGGGCAGCTCAGGGTTTGCTGCTGTGATTTCCTCTTGCTGCTGCCCTTTCACAGAGCACAGGCATCCGTGAAAGAAGATCTGTGACTCCTGTTTCCAAAGAGGCAAGGTGCAGGCATTGCTGCACACACACGACTGAGGAAGGGATGACCTGGGGGGAGCCCAGCTGAACCGGCTGGAAGTAAGGCTGGAAATGGACATCCCAGTTCTGTTCTCTGCTCTGCTTCAGCCCTTCCTCGGTACAAGGGCTATAAAAGACATAAACCAGAGGTCACATCTCCCAAGGGGAGCTGCAAGGATGAAAGCACAAAGCATTCTCTCCAAGAAGACTGTGCAAAGCATTACTGAAGTAGAAAACATCAGCTACAAAATGCAAGTCTATCGAAAATCACAGCCAACACTTCCAGGTTGGCTTTAAGCTGTGGAGGAAGGATGCTCAAAAAAGCACTTGGGGGTGTTGGTTGATGAGAAGCTCAACATGACCCAGCAGTGTGTGCTTGCAGCCCAGAAACCAACCAAAGTACTGTGACCAGGCACTATTGCCTGACGTGGGCAAATCTTCACTAGCTGGGAAAAGAGCTGTGAATAAGTAAGGAGCAAGAATGGGGCTGACACCTTCCCTGGTCTCAGAGCTCGGGATAGTGTGGGGTTATTACTTTGATTATTACTTTTAAATAAAGCACCGACTGTGCAATTCCCGACTGTATGGCAACGGTTTAAAGCAAAACATAAAACTTCAGTTCCCTGGAATACTTGGACCTGGTAGCGCTGTTTGGAACCAGGCAATTCCACCCATCATGTGGAGCTCTTGATTACTTCCTGCACTGACTCAATTACCCCTCCTCGCTTTTACCAGCCTGAGCCAATTTTGTCTGTGTTGGCAGAGATCTTAATTGCCCATCCTTAACGAAGTGAGGAACCCAGGAGAAGTTCAGATGTCACAGATAACATCAGCTGATCTTCTTCTCCGTGATTTTCCAAAAGCCAGGGTGGAATTATCCCAGAAACTCGGGGGCAGAACCTCAAGGACTGATTTCTTCATCATAAAGCACTTTATGTGTATCTCAGCATGCTTTGAAATTAAGCACATTAGTTTCTAATGAATAATCCTATCTTGGCACATCCCAGAGCTGCACTTCAGCCCTGCCCAGCTATGAGAGGAGTTTCTGCAGCGAGAGGCTTTACTGGCTCTGTCAAAATCAATATCAGCAGCTCCTCCTCTGGGAAATCAGGAATGTCACTGGCAAAGCGTTTGCCAAGGCTTGGAGCATGTTCCAATTAATTTAATATTCCACGTTTGCTGAGGACCTGGGGTGGGAGAGAAAGTTGAATGTAAGCAGTTAAACGTGAGACGCAGGGATCCTGCTAAGGCGGTGATGGCTGCCACATGTGCTTTAAAGGCTGAAACCTTTATTCCTGTTTTGAAGCAAAGCAGCTTTGAACCGAGGCTGATGTGCAATGGTTTGCATACAGATGACTTACAAGTTAACAAATACATAGAGACTTCAGCACACACCTGCC
>JANHGB010057304.1:19085-34024 GCA_026283785.1 Coracopsis vasa
TGCAGGTCATGTGGGGTCCTGTAAATACAGGCTTGGCTCAAGCCCTGCTGGCACAGGTTTGTTTTACACACACTCTGTGCTTATTTTATCTGTGTGTTGAGTTTTCGTGTCTTCGTTTATCTGAAAGAGTCAGCCCCGAGGGACAAGTGTTCCTGATCTTCTACTTCCCATCACACCTCTTCCTGCTGCTGTTTCCTAAGGAAAACTGGCCGCTTGCTACACTTGTGTTGCACCCCCACTTCAGGACTTTGTGGCATTTAGAATTACAAGTAATCTAAGATTCCTCATCCCTGGAGAGAGCTGTCCCTCATCTTCCCAACAGCAAAGCAAGAGGTAGAGAGGAATGGGGAGTGTGCGCAATGTCACACAGCAAATCAGAAAGAGTATAAAGGAGACTTCATTGCAAGTGCTGCAGCTGTAATAAAGGTTCTCCATCCGTTTGGGAAAACACACAAACCTACCTGAAATCGTCCTCTTCATCAGACCTAGGAGGGAAGCCACTCCTGTTTGGGGCATGGAGTCACTGTTTATTCAGTGCAGTGACCAGAAAGGCTTCATTCAACGGCATATTTAAAAAGCAGGGAAAATACTGTTAAAAAGCCCCTTATGGAGAAGGCTGCTGGTTGGAGACCTTTGTTCCAAGAAGAAAAACACGTTCCTGTGGTTTACCTACAGGCTAGCTCTTATCAGGGTCTTCATCTATCACTATGCTGCTTCTCCCGGCTGCAGTCACATCTGAAATGCTCTGTCGATAGAAAAGAGCTTAGAGCAATCTCTGGCTGCTCTCACAGCCAAACATCTGCTCACCCAAACAGCATTCCAGGCATGTTACACCTCCCAGCTTCACAGCAACACACAGGGACAGCGGGGAAGAACAGGGAGAACTATTTCTCAGGCATTTACATTTGGTTTTAATAGTCAGGGAGCTTTGTGGATGCATGGGTGGCATCCACACTTTTGCCCTGGGAAAAAAGGCGGCTTGGGCTCCATGCTGACATCTTCTGGGAGGCAAACACTGCTGGGAAAAGGAGGGCTTCCTCTTCTCTTGGACTCTGTTAACACCCTACTCGTCTTGAAGTGAAGCTAACAGCTAAAGCACGCAATAGAGAGGAAAGTCTTGCAGTGGGGATATGGGAAAAGTAATCTACAACATACAGGCCCCTCTCCCCCGCCCTTTGAACCATCCCTCTGCTTTTCAGCATCACAACACAGAAGCTAAAATACATTTTAAGGCACACTCCCCTGCGTCTGCTTCCCCAACTTCCAGCAGTCTTGGAATGGCAATCCATGGGACCACAGAGAATCCTGCTCCCCTGATGACTCCTATTTAGTTTTCCTCTGGCTCCACAAGCAGGAGTCTGGCTGCCGCTTTTGCCGACTGCTGGCACCATCTGCAGGCCCTGCAAGTGAGGGAAGATGAAGCACTTGGGTGAGTTTCTCACTCTTCAATTCCAGTCTTATTGCCAGTCAAAGTGGGGACAAGACAGATTGCCACGGGATGTGGAGGGGTGAGTTTGGCAAGGGCCCTAGGAACTGCACGTCAGTGCCTGAAGAAAATCCCATGGCAACACGTTCAGGGGAAGCAGTATGTTGTCGCATGGCTCATTCAGATTAAACGATGTGCTTCACATATGGATTAGACCAGGGTTATGTACACCTCTGAATATGTTATTTTCTCTTCCTAAGAGGTTATTTTTGGCTAAGAGGGAGATGGAGTGTAACTCATTCTGGAATGTTGCCCATGTCATCTGTTGCAAAAAAACAACAATAACAACGACAAAAAAGGCTTAAAACTTGGCTATAAACCCCCATCCATGTGTCTGCTTCCCCAACTGGACTGTTTGTGTTGCATTTAACAGCTCTTTAGGTTCAGATTGCAACAGAACGAGTGCTGAAGAATATACTAGTGCCTCCTGAGCCAGCCAACCTGGTATTTCATGTACTCACCCTTGACTTTGCTTCTATAGGACCTGTCCTTTGACATGGTCTGCATTGCTCTGGTGGATGGTGCTTGCAGGAGCATTGTCTTTTGGCAGCATCTCTGGTGGAGTCCCCTCTATAAAAAGCAGGGAGAGCTTCATTATGAGCAGTGGGAGCAGAGCACAGTTTAAAACCACTTTGCAATGCATGAGTTGCTAACATAAATTATAACATTGTAAGTAAAATTTCAGACATTTTATATGTGTGTGTGCATACACACACACACACACACGTAAAAAGGTAATAAAAACTAATTAGGGTAAGCACCCCTTGCCAGAATGGGGAAGGATTCTGGCTACATTTCAATGGGATTTGGGTATCCACTTCCCCTCAACTCATCCTAGCCTTGTGTGTCTGCACAAAGCAGAACAACTGAAAGTGACAGATGATCAGTGCAGCCTGTCACATCTTGGTCTCCTTGCTGAGGCATGGTTTAGATGTGAAACTGTCTGAATGAAGAGGACTGAGAGCAGCAACTTGCTGTATGTGAACCCAGCTGAACCCTAATTCTTCTCCCTTCATTACAGAGGCATAGTTGAGGCAGCGCTCTACAAAGGATATGCTTTCTTACCCATCAAAAGGTACTCAGTCCATATTAAAACAAATTAAGATCAGATTACTAATAGTTCTAAACATTCACCTTTATTTGACTTATTCTTACATGAGAATCCATCTTTTCCAACAGAGCTCATGCAGGACGTCACTAAGGTCTTTAGCCCCTACCTGAATGTTGGCTGACAGCAACCTTGCCCTCTGTGGCAATGAATGTGCTACTTACAGCTTCTGGCTAATGGAAGAGTTTAGCTTGGCACGAGTGGTTCTCACAAGCTTTGTACTGGGGCTTGAGGAAATCCAATGTTTAGCTTTTGAGATGTGAAAGACATGGAGCTGAGTTAACATCAGTGATGTCTCTCACCTCTGTCTGTAGCCACGTTGTACCAAAAAGATTCCTTTCCTTGCTGTTTAAGCAGAAGGTAAAGGGCATTATAGGGAATAAAGATGTTTAACTTATTTCCTCCTGCAGTTTGTACTGTGTTTCTCACTGTATTCAGAAACTACCCCAGCTCCACTGGGTCAATGCTGGGTCTGCTCGACCCATTCCCTTTAGAAAGAAACACACAGGACCTACCCTATGGATGTTTGATATCCCTCCAGGGAATATCTTTCATGGTACCAGATAGACCCTTTCTGATCTCATCTTTATTAGGATGCAGATGCTGCCTTACATCAAGAGTAGGGCTGTTGTGGTCTGCAGGAAGAGGGAAGAATGAGATCCTCAGCAGATTTGTCTCACTGTACAGCCCCTCCTCTAGCCCAGGCTCTCAGCCTGGGGTCACAAAGACACTCTTGATACCTCTTGTGCTTTTCCACAGTTCAGCCACCTCCTATTTGCTCCCCTCCTGTGGAAGGGCACCCAGAGTAGTTTAATCTCTCATATAACAACAGGACAAGCATTAAGCTTGTTATTCAAGGGGAAACCCAACTCCTTGCCTCGTTCATTCTAGGCAATCATAATAAACAGGAGATGCTGCTGCTTGGACTCCCTGCTGAGGACTGGCAATTTCCTGACAGCCACTGTCTCAAAACACACACAAGTTTTCCAAAGACCAAGGAGCCAGCAGATCTTTCCTTTATTGCAGGGAAGACCTGAAGACCTCAGTAACAACTATACCATCAGCAAGCGGATGGCTCCGTATGACAGTCTCCTTCAGCAGTCACTTGGAGAGTTGCATGTTTGGCCATCTAACCTTTGCTTTTCTGTTTGCCAGCAAGCAAGTTGTCTCTCTCAAATCAAAGGGGAGGAGAACAGGGCTCCAGAGACAATGTGTTCACAAAACAAAGCTCTGTACAGCTCCTGATTGGCACCAGGACCCAGCCAGGCTTTGGGTGAGTGTGAATCTACAGCTGTGACAAGATCAAGAGACAATGTAGGTTCTCCAGCGCAAAGGCCTGCTCTGTCTTACCCTGAACATGCAGAACATCACTGAATGTACAGAAGCAGACGGTTCAGTGTCCTCTCCTCCAGCTCAGAGAGGTGCTGGTTGTGTAAACCTCTCCAGTGCCTCTGGCGCAGGAATATTCTGGGCTGGAACAGAGGTGGGGAGGAAGAGTTAAAGATCACTCCTAGAGAAGCAGCTGAGAACTGTGGAGTCATGACATCCAAGACAAGGTTTTTGGTGTGGGTTGTTCTCCAGTTTGCCATCAGAGAACAAAGCTTGGAGATAATGACAGAGCAAGAGCAAAGGTGCTGCTTTACCTTCCATCAGCATCTGCTGCTGCTGAGCAATTTCTTCACAGCATATGCTGCTGCAGTTGCTGGATCACAAAATCCTTCTGGCATAATAGACTCTCCTTGTACAGTGTGTCTGCCTGCAGCTCTGTGTTGCCAGGCTCATGGGCTCTGCCGAGGAGCCTTAGCACTTCCTGCTGATCCTCACTGGTAATTTGGCTGGGGAAAAACTCCTCCATCTGAGAAGCCTTTTCCTTGGCATTTGCCATGTGCTGCTCCAGCTCTGTCTGAAAAAGATAGACAGGGGTTTGTCAAGGCAGCTTCTTGGGATAACAAAGGCATCTGAGCAATTCTCTGCTGTGTCTTTCACACTGAGAATAACATAACATCCACAGAAAGTATTTTGCTTATTCTAGTAGCAGCCACCATGTTTCAGTCATGCAGGTATATCCAGATGCACAGTCCTAGCCTAGAGGAACTCACAAACATCAACACTAGTTACCAAAACAATCAGTGAGTGACAAACCCTCAAAACATTCCTGAAAGGGGAAATGGGAAGAATCAGTTCTCTTACAGGTGCACAAGCCCAGTGGGTGTTTTTTCCTCATCCTAAAACGCACAGGGACAGAGGCAGGATGCAAACATCAATGTTCCCATGCTGCTTCCTTCAGCAGCCCAAAGTATTTAGGAGTCCAGCTGCAATGCAGGTGCTACACTGCTTTTATGGTGCTAGCCCAAAACCACAAGAACCTCTCTGAATTAATGCTGCTGCCCTCAATACCCACTGGGCAGAGGTCAGATTTGCCACCATAAGGGCACCTTCACCTCCACACCTTCAGGGCCACCGTCTTGTGCTGTTCTGCCAGCAGCAGGTTCATCTCTTCTCGTCTCTTCATGAGGTTCAGATGAATCTAGGATATCCATTTCCATTGTCTTCTTCCTCTGTGTTTTCATCTTCCTCCTCTTTGGCTGCCTTACCATGCTTGGATGCACCCTGAGCCTTCACCCACTCCCAGCTGCCAGCTAAAAAAGAAAGGAGCTGCTGGGACATGGTGACATAACTAATGATGCATGCATAGCCCTTCCATTGTATCTGTCCAACTTCTTCTTGCATGACAGTGGCAGAACTGATTAGTCCAGGCTGCTCTGGAGCTGGGCAAACCATACAGAAGAACGCAATTACCTTCCTCTGTTTGGAAGTCAATAAAACAGGCCTCGTGTGTGACATTTCCATGGCAAGAACAGTGCTTTTCCCCACCTTATCACAAGTTGTTGCCTATTCATATGTGCTTGTTGAATATCTTGATGTTCTGAAGACTGTTTTAACTACAAATGACCCAAATCCTAAGGGACTATACAGTTTACAGAGGCATTAGGTGGGTGATTAGTGATAATGAGAAGGAGCTGAAACTTACTTATAGTTTAACCAGAAGAAAGGGTAGTGGTGCATGCTGACATGAAGTCATGCATCTGGATGGAAGCTACTTCACAAACGCAGAGTGACTAGACCACAGAAGCACCAACAATCCCAATCTGCTTCCATCCAGTCTTTCCATTAAATCCAGCACAAATCCAGAATAAGGGCCAAATAGAGGACAAATCTACCATTTATACTTTTAGTCTTGAGCTTAAACTTGGTGCTAGAGGTGGCTGGTTGCCTTATGGAGCTACATCAGGCAATAGCAATAAAGCAACGTGTGCAGGCTACAGTCCCCTTACAAGCACCAGGAGCGATTAGGGATGTGGTTCTCAATAGCAGAAATTACCTGTTGCAAATATAGCATCTTAATCTAAAGCTCAGAGCAGCATGGACTTAATCTACCTTAAATCCCTGGGTGCCTTTTGCAGACCACCACCCTCCCAAAGTTTTTGCTCCCCATAGAGGTAAATCTCAAACCTACTCTTGATCTCATTTTAGCTGGGTGGGATATTGGCATTTCATACAGTGATTTTGGAGGTCCATGTAAAGTGTACTGACAGCTCGGGGGATCCTCACTCTGTGATTGCTAGGAGGTATCAACAGGTATCAGCGGGCAGCAATGTGGTGTCTTCCAGCTCCATCAGGCTGTGCTTCATCCCCATTTGCTCTATGAAAGCCCTGAGGAGCTGCTCCTACAAGGTGCTCAGCGCTTGGCCATGGTGAGCATCACAGCCTTGGTGCCTCTCTGCTGCAGGAGAAGACATTTCTGACCTGACATTAGCCTGCATAAACTGCCAAGTCCCCACAAACCTACTCCTGGACCAAACCACTCAGTCCATGTGTTACAAGACATTAGTTTGTAGGACTCTGCTTCATTCTGAGGTCTCTTGAAGTCAATCACATGCTTAGGCAATCTGATATATCTTTATGATTGTATTATTAGCAATAATAGGCTACTGCTTTTGTGAGTATTAAGAGGATACCACATTGCAGGCACATCTCTCCCACCTTTCCACCCACCAAAAAGGGACTAGTTTTCTGTGCTTGTTATAGAAACACCCTTGGGTATTGGTAGCAGAGGCCTGTTATACCTCGTGTCTTGTCTCTCAGAGAACGTGCCTATGTTCATTTCATTCCTTGCCAGATTCACTGACAAAAGGAACAATCCCCAGGGCAGAACAATCAGTGTTTTAAAAGCTTCACCGTGCTCCCTCCCTATTTATTTCCTTAATTAAGTGCAACGAACCATACAACAGAGCTCCTCGCCCTGACACAGCCTCAGAGCCTGCAGTGACGCAGGCTACAAACTCAGTCACCTCTCTGAGTCAGGACTTCTCCCAGCAAATGCCACCACTCGATGTCAAGGCTGTTTTCAAGGGCAGGTTGTGGGATTTAACACCACTTTGATGGTGGGGAAGATGCTGACAAGGTTGGATGTGTTGTCCAGTCAAACAGTACATCAGAGAGAGGGTCACACAGAAAAACAGCTTCAGCTCCCCTGTCTGCTTCCACTGCCCATCATACTCTATTCTCCACTCTGCACTGCTGAAGTGGCTTCTCTAGCTACATCTACATGGAGGCCCACCAAGCACCACCACAGCCTGTCCGCACAGCTCCTTTCCCCATTCTCTTCCCTCCAGATTCTCCATAACAATTCCTACTCCTGACTCTACCTTGCAAATCTCTGAGGTCGGAGTTGAATTCACTCTTCTCCTGCTTTCCAACCCTCACCTATAGATGCTTGATCTTCCTGTGGAGGTCTGTGACGATGCTGGTGTATCGGTTGATGTTCAGCAGGTTACATTTTACCTGGTGAACCAGAGTACATGAGCGTTTGTCCCATGGTCTCTTATTGGTACAACAGCTGCAAACAAAGCTATGCCTCCAGTTGGAGTGGTGCTGAATCCTATGACGGGGAAGAGTTTTCCCTCATGAGCAGGGAAACCGTAAATTAGGGGTTTTCCTTAATTATTGGAAATTTCCAAAAGGTAACAGAGAAAAGCCAGTGCTCCTGTGCCCACAGGGAAAACAGAGATCCACAAAGAGTGGAAACCCAGTTGTAGGTCATTGTTCATCTTTGGTCACCCCACAAGCCTCTCTATCTTCTTCCTCCTTTCTGCAGCCCCTCTGTTCCTCTTCCATGCCCAGCATCCCTACTGGGGCATTCCCCATACATTGTCCTCTCAATAGTCATCTTCCGACCATCATTCCTTATGTTCTGCACCCAGATCCATTTCAGGCACCTCACCTTCTGCCTTTCCGTTACTCAGCTCCCTTGTTTTAAACCTCACATTCCTCTTCTCATCCATGACCCATACAATTTGCTTTCCACAGTTCCCTTCATCTGCTTTCTTCTATCACCCACACTGAGCCCCTACATCCTGCACTGCCCCCTTCTGAAGTTTGTTGTCCCTTCATCTACTACTTCTGTTTCTGCTTTAAAAGCTTTTAATCTCTAACCCCTCCTCCTTGTGAGTTGTTCGCTCATTTACCTATGTCTGGATGCTCATTGTTCGATAGGCATAGATCAAGGTCATTCCAGATTCTTCAAAGGGCAGAGCCTTGGGTGACATGGTTCAGTGTGAGGTGTCCCTGCCCATGGCAGGGGGGTTGGAACCGGATGATCTTAAGATCCTTTCCAACCCTAACTATTCTATGATTCTATGCTACTGGCCAGGCTGATGTGTGCAATCATAACAGTCCTGCTTGTTGCCCCCTAATGAGTCCTAGAAGGATGTGAGTTGACATGGCAAGTACAGACACAACAGGGGCTTGCTGCTCTGTGGCTGTGCATCCCTGTGATTCATCGAGATTCTGGTGGAGAATCCCAATTAGGAGCAAAGGAAGCGCTGGTAAAAGACCATTCATGAAAGGCCTCTCTCCATCAACAGCAAAATCAATAAGTAATTAACTGTCTACAAAAGAAGAACTTTTGTAATTGCCACAAACGTGCTGGCAGCTTCTCAGTCCTGCTCATAACAGAAGCCGGCCTTGTTCTCCATCCCTTCTCCTCCTCTAGCAAACACATCCGTCATGCAGCGGTAGCTCAGCTTTGAGGCTTGAGGCAAGGTTCATAAATGAGGTTGTAAACTATCCATAAAATAACCAGTGTTGCAAAGAGCGTGTCTGCAGCCTAAGGAAGAGACAACTTATGACAGCACATAGTCATGCTCAGTCTTTCTTCCTCCTGCCCCAACAGCATCCAAATTTATTGCCCAATTTCAGCTAAATCTGATAGAAAGGATGAAACTTTCAGAGACAGTAAGTTGATTTAAACAGGAAAAAAAATCACTGGTCACCTGTGAGCTTAGAGCCATACAACCCAAATCTATAGGATGTCCTTAACCCTTACCTGTAGGATGTTCTACCTGGAGGTGAAGTGTCTGTGATGCCTCGGATCCAGCCTCTACGGAGCAGGTGTAATGGGAGGTGGAGAGCCTGAGTCTGCGCACTGAAATGCAGGATCAACTCAACCCTATTTGCAGATCTAAGGATGCAGTGGAAGTCTCACACTAACCCCTCATTTCTTGCCCTACACACCCTTGTCAAAAGCCCCTCTCCAGCTTTCTTGTCAGCCCTTTTAGGCACTGGAGCTGCTCTAAGGTCTGCTTGGAGCCTTCTCTTCTCCAGGCTGAACAAGCCCAGCTCTCTTAACCTCTCTTCATAGTCTGCCAGTCCTCTCACCTTCAGCACTATCGCCTTCTACATGGGTGATGTGTGGCTACTGGGATGGGCAGTTCTAGTCACTTGCCAAAAGCATTCATCTAAGCAGGGGAAAGCAATTCTATTGCTAAGCTTTTTGGTTAAAAAAAGGGAAGGATGTTACCTGGGTTGTTCCACAATCAAAAATCATGTTAAACACCAATGGTTTTTCTCAGGATCTGTTAGTTTGCAAGATGTCATCTGGATCTTCACTTGGATCCATCAGGACCACCCTCTGTCTTAAGATACAGTCAGAAGAACTGTTATGTCTGGGTTTGGTTAACAGCCTGGCACTACCAGCATCACATCTCTTGGCCAGAGGAACGTTGCATTACAGCTTTGTGTGGAACACGCACACATACACACACAATTCTGAGGCCAACAGGGATATTTCGCAACCAGTGTCACAACTTCTGTAATTTGGAGAACCAGTTGCTGCTGCAAAATGCTCTGAAGGTCTGTTGAGCAGTGAAACAGTCACTGGCATTGGGTAACAGTAGTGGTTGCAGAGATGTGACACCCAACCAACCCCTATGCCAACAGGAGGGGACAGGACCTCTTACCTCAATTTTCAGCCAACATTCAGACAGAGGAGCCATTCAAGAAAATATTTAAGTCCCTCAGGATCTAAAGTGTCCAAAGTCATCTTCCAAAGCCTTTCCTGCACAAGGACTGTTAGAAATACCTGCATTGTTCATGAACAGATTCCATTTCTGGCTTTTATTAAGGAAAAAACTAAGGTGGGAGAGGCATTGCAGCAGGTTACAGAAATGGTTCTGATTCTTTGCAGTCCCTTAGGATCTATTTTAGTACATAATAGTCACAGTATGTACTTACTATGGAGAATGGTATTCTTTCTCTATTGAAATGGCTCAGAAGGAGATGCTCAAGCCTCTCAAGGGAAGGGACAGAGAACCCTGTGCCTCCTACTCCCAGAGCAGATTTCACTCTCTCAGGTACACAGCTCATTAGATAAGCAATTAGAGCATGGCTCAACCACCACTTGACCTATAGAATAACTGCACTGGTGTGCCAGGGATGGCAGAGGTGAGTACCTAAGACTAGGAATAGCCATGGGTGTTCAGGAAATGTTAGGACTTGGGTTTAAGGAGTATCTCCTTAAAACCTGAAGCAACACAAGAACAAACTCCAAAGGGAATTCTTGGCTTTATCCTCAGCAGAGGCATTTGCTTGCAAAAGACAGGCTGACACGTAATCATGTGCACATGCGAGTGTGACAGCCCAAGTGCAGGGCTTGGAGAACGAGGTCAGCATGTTTCCTTTAGAGATTTGCTCTAAACCACTTTCAGGCTCCTTTTTCCTGAGTCCTTATAACATCCTAATTTAGCTTGCAGTGTATCCATGGATCCAAAAGAATCCTCTTCCAATCTGGGGCTAACGCCTTGTCTAAGGCGCAATGGTCTACAAGTACACATCTTCTGCTATGGCATGGAAGCATTAAAATGCAACAAGACACTAACAGAGTCAGTTTTGAGTTAGGATTAATAAGCAGATAGAAGCTGTTCTGAATGAGTTTGGCTGGGAGTAGAAATAGCAAGAAACATGGATATAAATCATGATACACCAAGAAATCCAAGTACTTCAACTGCCCAGTCAATTAATCTGCTTTCATAATTACACTTATTTGCATTATTAAGAGAAACACAGTCTCATAGATAGAAGTTACTCAGACTAACGTAATGCATGTTCTCTTCTCAGCTTTCCATTAGAGAAAATAGATCCCAGGGCAGATGATGCAAGTCTGAATAAGTGGTATAAAAATAAAGCTGATATCCTTGTGAGGTTAATGGCTGCCTTAAAACAAAGAAAAGGGGGGGAGAAGGGAGGAATGTTCCACCAGTAAGGTGCTGAACACAAATTGCATTTGTGAGATAATCCATAAAGAGAAGAGATTCATGCTTTCTTTGCTTCTGAGGGCTGCTATCGTTTGACTATTGTGTGCAGACAAGATGTATTACAGAATTAGTGTGCATTCAGATAGGGTTCAGGGGAAGAGCAGCTGAAGCATGATAGAAAATAATGAGATTTGGACTGGAAAAGAAGGTAAATAACAAAGGCACAATAAAAATGTGTAAATCGATGTAGCAATATGGGAAGCTAAGAAGGGAGCTCCTGCAATCCCTGCCTGTTAAAAAGAGGAGCAAGAGGTGAAAGATGCAGAACTGGAGGAAAGAAGTACCATTTGCACAGGAAGCTGCGTCCAGCTGTGTCCCAGTCAGGAGAGGAGTTCTGCAGGGGCTGAAAGCAAGTGTTTGCATGTGAATGAGAAGAGCAAGAGTCTTGTGGTGGCCTGGTTGGTACCTGGCAGAGTCCCCTGTCCCCATTGTGAGGACTCTCCAGCCCAATGCACAGCACAACCCACAGCTCACCTAGCAACAAGGGCAGCTCCCTCCTCCTCTTCTGCTTTGTCGATGGGATGGATGCAAAGGGCCACCCACACACAGAGCACATAGACATGCACACACATGGTTTATGTGTGCTGAGGATGCCCAGACTTACGTACAACAGGGCTCAGCACCAGAAATAGCTACAGCTTCTCACTGCACCTCTTCCACTGATTCATCTTAAAGTCATGGAATCAGCTAGGCTGGAAAAGACCTTTAAGCTCATCAAATCCAACCATTACTCCAGAACTGCCAAGTCCACCATTAAACCATGTCACTAAGGGCCTCATCTACATGATTTATCAACACATCCAGGGACGGTGACTCCACCACTGCCCTGGGCAGCCTGTTCCAATGCCTGAGCACCCTTTAGGTGAAGAAACGTTTCCCAATATCCAGCCTAAACCTCCCCTGGTGCAGCTTGAGGCCATTTGTTACTTGGGAAAAGAGACCCATGCTCATCACACTACAACTACTCCTATCAGGCAGTTGCAGAGAGCAATAAGGTTCCCCCCTGAGCCTTCTTTTCTCCAGACTAAACAACCCCAGCTCCCTCAGCTGTTCCTCATCAGATTTGTGCTCCAGGCTTAGGGCTTAGAGAGTTTAAGGAAGTTTATGAAGTCCAAACCAGTTAATTCTCCCAGGATTTGCACTTTTATCTGGACAAATTCTTCCTCCCTTTCCTCCTGTTTCTGTCTCTTAACACAGCAAGACTCCAACTCATTGACAGAGACGGCAGCAGAATGAACTCAGCCGTATCATTGCTGCTGCCAGCGGGAACCTTCAGAGGTCTGGGACCCTGCTACCAACAGCCATAGAGCTGAGCATGCTTATAGATTCCCCCAGTGTTCCCAAAACACTGATTAAAGTTATCCATGACAAAGAAAGGGAATTGCATTTCACTAAGTACCCATTTTGTTTAAGCCCAGGTAGCGCTATTATGAGCCTGTTCAACCAGATCAGAGCAAGTTGGCCCTGATCTGTGCAGGTCCTGCGGGGTTCCTTGGAAACTGGAATTCATCTAAGGACCAGAGTGATTATAAAGCAGCAATTAAGTGCCAGTGCCTTGTGCCACAACTCAATCAGTCAGAAACACGGTGCCCCGCTTTGAAACATGGACAATTTGACACGAAGAATTCAAACACACTGTGTCTATTTGTCAGTATTAACAAGAGCAGATGTGTTTCTGTCCAGTCTGTTTAGTTTATAGGTGAAACAATGGAGAAAATGCAGCATCAGGGATCAGCTATGGGGTTAATTGTGCCCCTGAAGCTGGGGTCCTGACTCACTTTGCAGCTGTGGGCGAGCTGCACGATCCCGAAGCTGTGTGCCTGGTGAAGGGTCTATTCAAAATCCCACCTAAAAGCTGTCCTTGGGGTCTAAGGTAATAACAGAGGTTGGAAAAATTCTATTTTCACCTTTCCATGGCTGTTTTTCCCCTTCATAACATACAGCAGCATCCCCTTAGCAGCTCCTGACAGGAGAGTTGATGCTGATGGAACACTGCGTAATGCACAGAAATGATGCCCCATCAGGAGGGTGTGCAATTATTGAAAGAGACTTGTTCTACAGCCCCACCAGGTGCAAGCAACCGGTTTCTATAGGAACCAGATTTATTTTCACAATAACAAGCTCCATGCCAATTTAACCAGGGTTTCACAAACAGCTCCCAGTCCCAAGCACTGCAGCAGAGCTTTTTCCTCAGTTCCATCAACAGCGAAGGAACATTTCCTCACTGTGAACATCCCCGAGTACATGGTGAGCTCCTTGGCTTTGGGTAGCTTTTAATAGACACAGGAATGTAACAAAGAGCTTCGCTTCATCATCTCCCTAAACACAGCTGAGAGACACTCATGAGCATCTCATTCCTATGGGCTGAACTCATCTTTTAGAAGCATTTAAAGACATTATCTTGCACAGCATAATCCCAAATCCTGCAGGAGGAGCAGGGATAGTGCAAGTCTCCCTTAGACAGCCTTACCCTTCAGAACAACTCAGTTCATCACTGTATTGGGAACTCCAGCTGCTGAGGGTATGAAAACAAACCCAAATCAGCAGCATGTGGAGACAGGTCACATCAAGTACTAAGGCTTTCCCTTGCATTAGAGAGGAATGCAAGGTATTCTAGGTATTATTGACTTTATTTTAAGCGATTCCACTTTGAGCAGAGGTTTCTGAATCTGCCCCAGTCGTGTTTCAGCACATTATGAGTTTAATGGAGAGCCACGGGGTTGAAGGGTTGAAACTTGGGAAAGGATTACATTTTCAAAGCACTCCTCTGATCAACACAGAGATGCTGGGGTCCTGCAGCAATGGCAAGGACTATAACCCCAGCTGCTTATGAGCGCATCCCTCAGATCCCACAGATGCACACACTGAAAATCACTGTCTGAGGAGAACTAACCACCCCCAACTGCAGGGTTACCCAGTTCACCTCCACATTATACATATTTCTCCTCTGCAGGACACTTAAACCCAACTTCTGCTTTAAATCATGCAGTTTTGCACAGAGAGAGCAAATCTGGGCCTTTTCCCTCCACCTCTGACCGGGACACAGAGCCCAGGAGCACCAGAAAAAAACACAACAGGAAGGATGCCAGGGCTGGGGTGCAACCCAGCTGGTTCTCCTTGTCCTCCCCTACATAACTGGACTCACCATGAGCTGCTGCTCCAATACGGCCAAGCTGCGAGATGGGACCAGCTCAGGGCTGGGTGGTTTGCCCAGGGCTGCACAGGCAGGAAACAGAAAGGTTCAGAGGCAGCAGGGATCACCCAAGGGAAGGGAGAGGCATCTCCTGGTGGGAGATGGCTGCAGGGACAGCAGCAAGAGAGACTACAGCGAAATGCTGAGCCCCAGGGCAGGAAGGGGCTGCAGCAGCTCCCTCCTGCTCCAGGCTGCAGGAAGCAGTGTGCTACCACTGCGTGGTGAAAGAGGTCACGATAAGCAAAATGACCCACTTGCAAGCCCAAATCCTTTATGTGCAAGTCCACCTTCATGCCACAGCCTTCACTTTCTGCCCTCTAGGATGCCAGATTCATAGACACACAGACTGGTTTGGGTTGGAAGGGACCTTTAAAGCTCATCCAGTTCCAGCCCCCTGCCATGGGTAGGGACACCTTCCACTAGACCAGGTTGTTCCAAGCCCCGTTCAGCCTAGCCTAGAACACTGCCAGGGATGGGGCAGCCATAGCTTCTCTGGTC